>PISX010021216.1:0-34249 GCA_004024625.1 Mellivora capensis
AGGGTCATAGGGAAGTTCTATTTTTAACTTCTTGAGGAACCTCCACACTGTTCTCCAGAGTGGCTGCACCAACTTGCATTCCCACCAACAGTGTAGGAGGGTTCCCCTTTCTCCACATCCTCTCCAACACACGTTGTTTCCTGTCTTGCTGATTTTGGCCATTCTAACTGGTGTGAGGTGGTATCTCAATGTGGTTTTATGTTTTTGTACACGATTAATGAGAAATTACAGAAAGAGAAATTAAGAAAAGAATTCTATTTATAATTGCGCCAAAAAGACTAAAATATCTAGGAACAAATTTATCCAAGGAGGTGAAAGACCTGTACTCCTAAAACTATAAGACATTGATGAAAGAAATTGAAGACAACAGAAATAAATGGAAAGATAAACCATGATCATAGATTGGAAGACTTAATATTCTTAAAATAGTGATATTATCCAATCTATAGATTCAGTGCAATCCCTATAAAAATACAAATAGTATTTTTCACAGAACTAGAACAAATTATCCTAAATTTTGCATGAAACCCCAAATAGCCAAAGCAGTCTTAAGAAAGAAGAACAAAGCTAGAGGTGTCACAATCCCAGATTTCAAGATGTCTATAATACTATAGTAGTCAAAACAGTATGGTGCTGGCATGAAAACAGACACATAAATCAATGGGCCAGATGGTGAGTTCAGAAATAAACCCATGCTTATAAGATCAATTGATCTATAACAAAGGAGGAAAGACTATGCAATGGGAAAACATGATCTCTTCAATAAATAGTTTTGGGAAAATTGGACAAGTATATTCAAAGAATGAAACTGAACCACTTTCTAATACCATACATAAAAATAAACTCAAAATGGGTTAATAACCTAAGTGTACAACCTGAAGCTAGGAGTAAACCTCCTAAAAGATAACATAGGCAATAACCTCTGGCACATTGGTCTTAGCAGTATTTTTCTGTATTTGACTCTCTAAGCAAGGGAAACAAAAGCAAAAATAAGGAATCAGGACTACAACAAACTAAAAATTAGCTTTTGCACAATGAGGGAAACCCATCTATAAAATAAAAAGACAGTCTACTGAATGGGAGAAGATATTTGCAAACAATACATCCAATAAGAGGTTAATATGCAAAATTTATAAAGAATTCGTACAACTCAACACACAAAAGGCAAATAATCCAATAAAAAATGGGCAGAGGACTTGAATAGACATTTTTCCAGAGAAGACATACAGACACTTGAAAATATACTCAATATCACTGATCATCAGGGAAATGGAAATGAAACCCACAATGAGATATCACCTCATATCAGTCAGAACAGCTAATGTCAAAAGACAAGAATTAACAATTGCTGGTGAGGATGTGGAGAAAAGGGATCCCTTGTATATTGTTGGTAGGAATGTAAACTGGTGCAGCCACTATGGAAAACAGTATGGAGGTTCCTCAAAAAATTAAAAACAGAAATACCATATGATTCAGTAATTCCTCTTCTAGATATTTACCCAAAGAAAAGGAAAACACTAAAACTTGAAAAGATATATGCACCCCTATGTTTATTGCAGTGTTATTTACAATATCAAAGATACGGAAAACAACCTAAGTGTCCATTGATAGATGAATAGATAAAGAAGGTGTGGCATATAATCACAAAAGAATATTACTCAGCCATCAAAAAGAATGAGATCTTTCCATTTGCAACAATGTGGATGGAGCTAGAGGGTATTATGCCAAGTGAAATAAGTCAGACAAAGATAAATACCATCTCTTACATGTGGAATATAAAAAACAAAACAAATAAACCAACCAGAAATAGACTCATAAATACAGAGAATAAACTGTGGTTGCCAGAGAGGAGGGGGATGGGGAGATGGGCAAAATAGGTAAAGGAGATTAAGAGGTACAAACTTCCAGTTGTAAAATAAATAAGTCACAAGAACAGAATATACAGCATTGGGAGTATTGTCAATAATATTGCAATAACTTTGTATACTAACATGGTAACACATTTACTATAGTGAGCATTTTATAATTGTTAAATCATTATATTGCATGTCTGAAACTAATATAATATTTTAGAAACTAATATAATATTTTATGTCAGCTATACTTAAATTTTTTTTAATTTGTTAATTTGAGAGTGAGTGAGAGCAAGCATGAGTTGGGGAGGAGCAGAGGGAGAGGGAGAAGCAGACTCCCTGCTGGGCAGGGAGTCTGATGCAGGGCTTGTTCCCAGGACCCCAGGGTCTTGACCTGAGCCGAAGGCAGATGCTTAACCGACTGAGCCACCTAGGTGCCCACAGGTATAGTTAAATTTTAAAAAATATATCAAATTGATTTCCAAAGTAATTATGTCAATTTACATTTGCACTGGAGTTTCTATTGTTAAAAAGTAATATTTTTTTAAGTTTTTACTTAGATTACAGTTAGTTGGCATACAATGTACAATTTAGAGATTCCTCACATCCATACAACATTGGGTGCCCATCACAGCAAGTTCACTTCTTAATCCCCATCACCTGTTTAACCTATCCTCCACCCACCACTCTCTGGTAATCACTTTGTTTTCTATAGGTAAGTGTCTGTTTCTTGGTTTCCCTTTCTTTCTGTTTTTCCCCCTTTTGCTTGTTTGTTTTGTTTCTTAAATTCCACATCTAAGAAAAACATGCTCATCAACACTTGTTTCTTATATTACTGATTTTAGCCATTCTGACAGGTATGAAGTGGTAACTCATTGTAGTTTTGATTTGCATTTCCCTGTTGATGAGTGATATTGAGCATCTTTCTATGTGTCTGTTGGCCATCTGTATGTCTTCTTTTTTTTTTTAAGATTTTATTTATTTACTTGAGAGAGAGAGAGGATGAGAGGGGAGTGTGTCAGAGAGAGAAGGAGACTCCCTGCTGAGTAGGGAGCCCAATGCAGGACTTGTTCCCAGGACTCCAGGATCATGACCTGAGCCGAAGGCAGTCGCTCAACCAACTGAGCCACCCAGGTGCCCCATCTGTATGTCTTCTTTGGAAACACATCTATTCATGTCTTCTGCCCATTTTTAAATTGGATTATTCATTTTGAGGTAATGTGTCATTTGCAAGTATTTTTTTCCCATTCAGTAGTTTGACTTTTAGTTTTCTTTGTTTCTGTTTTTATTTGTTTTATTTTGTTCTGTTTAAATTTGTGCTTGGCTACGTTTTCCTTATTGCATTTTTAAAATTTAAATTCAATTAGCTGAGGTATAGTGCATCCTTAGTTTTTGATATAATGTTCAATGATTCATTAGTTCAGTATAACACTCAGTGCTCATATTATGCCTTTTAGTTTTGTTGTTTCCTTTGCCATGTAAGCCAAAATAACAAATAGAAATTCTAAAAAGAAAAATACAGTAATTCAGAGTCCATAGTCTCCCACGGTTCGTCTTCCATGGTTCGTCTCCCCCTCCAGTTTTCCTCAACTCCCTTCTCCTCTCCATCTCCCTATGAGCCTGGTGGTGGGTATTATGGAGGGCACGTATTGGCATGGAGCACTGGGTGTGGTGCATAAACAATGAATTCTAGAACACTGAAAAGAAATTAAAAAAATAAATAAAACTTTAAAAAAAGAATAAAATATTCAAAGAAGATTTTAAAAAAAGAAAAAGAAAAATACAGTAATTCAAATTAAAAATCCTCAAGGGAAAAATAAATGTGAGATAAATTATAGCTGAAGAGAGAATTAATGAACTGAAAGAGAGAAGGGATGAAATCGGCACAGTTGTAGCACATAGAGAATATCTGAAAATTTAAAAAGCATGGAGAACAGAAGAATTAATGGACTTTTAGAATGAGACATAAAAGCAAATAGGCTGAATGAGGGAAAAGCAATATTCAAAGAAATTGATGGCTGAGATTTTTCCAGAATTGATGAAAAAGAGATGAATATTAATGTAAAGGAATCATAATGAGCCCTAGGTAGAAAAAAATTGGTATTAATAAACATATTTCAGTGAAGCTGTGTAATATCAAAGATCCATAGAAGAGTAAAAGTTATCAGAAGGAAGAATAAGTATATGTAGAGCAGTAGCAAATTTTCAGCAACAAGAGAGGCCAGAAAACACAGGACTGTTATCTACAAAGAGCTGAGAGAAAATAAATATTAATTTGTGCATCTGTATCCAATTAAAAATCTTTCAGTATCATCTTTGAAATAAACACATTTTCTTTCCCTTTTTTTAAAGAATTGTATACCATAATTTATTAGAATTTATTTTGAGTATGCAATGATGTTTCAACATGAAAATGTATCAATGTAATGTACCATATCAACAGTCTAAAGAGGAAAAATTAAACCAGGTGAAATGACGCAGAACGAACATGTGGTAAAATCCATTATCCATTTCTCCTTTTTTTTAACATGTAATGCAGAAATAAACACATTTTCAAACAAGACTGAGAGCTATTATATAGCAGCCCCTTGCTTAAGTATTAAGGGTAAAATTTAAGAAGGAGGAAACTGAGCCAGAAAGTAAAAATACAAAAAACAATATTAAGCAGATTATTTGATGAATATATGGCTAATGCTAAACAAATATTTGTTCTGCTGTTCTATAAAAATAAAATAAGAAGAACAGTAATGATTTGGAGTAATAAAAACGAGGTAGGACTAAAGTCCTGAGAAAATAGCATTTTAGATGGGAAGAGTATTACAAAGACCCAGTATAGTTCAGATAGGAATAACATCTTTAATGAAACACAAAAATCATATTCAACAATAAAAGATTGTTGTATTTGACTACATAAAAATTCAAGCATCTCTATGGCAGACATACCAAAAAAAGAAAGTGAAAAAAAAAAACAAGAGAAATTATTTGTAAACCAAATAGCTAACAAAGTTTTAGCACCCAGAATACAGAGTCCTTACGAAACAGTAAGAGAAAAAACAAACCTGAGCAGAAAATGAGAAACAAGGCAATTCTTCGAAGAAAACTGAATGACCAGTAAATAAACAGAAAGCTACATGATCTCACAAGAAAGCGGGGAAATGCTAACTATCATACAGTGAGATGCCATCTGATACCCATTGTATTGGCAAAAATTAATGAATCAAAGATACCGCGTGTTGGCAGAATGTAGAGAAACAGGAAGTTTATTTATGGGAAGATGAAATGGTATAATGATTTTGAAGGACCATTTGACAAAATTTTCATCTATATGTTTCGCAAAACTTTGGTGTCACTTTTGGAAAGTAGCATAATGAAGCAGCACACACTCAATAATTTAGAAATTCTCCTTCTAGATTTCTATTCTAGAGAATTTTTTGAACTTGTAAGCAAGGGAGTTGATAGGAGCTTGTTTTTATGACAACAACACAGTGAAAAAAATTATCTGTCCTTCATAGGAGAATGGACAAATTGTGGCTTATTCATGTTAGCATACCAATTAAGATGAATTAACTCAATCAGTGTGAATTCTACAGGTAAATCTCCAAAGATGACACTGAATAAAAGAAGATACAATCAACATGTTACCATTACATATATAAACCAAAAAGGCATAAAATGTAGAAAAATGTAAAAAATACTATATTTTGTTTTTTTCTATACACATATATAATAAAAGGACCAACACGTATGAGTGAATGTTGTGTACTAACTTTTAGTGTACAGGTAACTTCTGGGGAGGAAGTGTGAAAGGATGAAGGCTTTAGCTATATCTGTTTTTTCCCCATTGTCAAAGTCCAACATCGTCCTAGAGTTTAACCATCAGGCAGCTAAAACCTTGCCCCCACACTTGCTCCTAGAATTGAGAACTTTCCTCCAGTGAACATTGCTCCGTCCTGGACAGCTGGTCATTCCATCCTTGTTTGTTCAAGTCATATTTTCCCTATTTTTTTAAAGAATGTTTTAAATGTTTCATTATTGGATTTTTTTTTTCCATTTTAAGGAAGAGCTTTATCAACAATGCTAAGTGGTGCAATGGTTACATCAGACAGATGCTGAGAAAAGTCTGTTGATTTTACAATCCCACAGCTGATGGATGGTTTAGCAGGGGAGACCCAGAGCTGGTTGGTGGCAGCAAAAGAGCTAGTACTAAGTCTTAAAGAGTCTGGGTTTTTAAATTTCTTCTACCTGATCACACTGCTTTCCCGTGTGGTTAAAATTACTCCAAAAGTCCTTAAATCTAGTCAAAGGTAGCAGAGAAAGGCTGATAGCGAAAGGTGCGAGTTAGGAGAGCACAGGGTGGTCATCCCCCTGCAGGGGTGGGTGTGGTCCGCAGAGGAAGTGGAGGGGTGAGGGGTGGGGGGATGCTTTCCAAGCACAGCTTTGATACCTGCTGAGAGATGCTGAGGCTGAGTTACTGATGCTCACTCCTTGATAGAATTTTCTCTGGAGCCTAGGTGGAAGGCTGGGCAAGAGAAGAGAAGAGAGCTCTGCAGCCTGAGTTCCCTCAGTTCCAGACTGTCTTGTTTCTTCAAGGGCTTCATTAAGGAACATCATTCTCTCCCACAGGTCGGATCCCCACATAACCTGCTTGGGAAGAGTAAACAGTAATTAGTTATATAAAGTGACAGAAAAGATACAGATACAAATTAGTGAAGGAGGATGAAGGCACAAATGTATCATTATGCAGGAGGAACAAGCATCCCACCTTTCAGAGCTCTGCTCGGAGGAAAAGCCTTGGAAAGGTGGCCTCAGCCCAGGCAGAAATCTTGAAGATGTTCTGAAAAACCCACACCCACCGCCCAGCTCTCTCCCACCCCCAGTGCCTCAAAGCATCCCTGTGATACAACCAAGTCCGAGTTCCCATCCCAGATCTGCCACTGCCTTGCTCTGTGACCTTAAACCAGTCACCTGCCTTTTCTAAACTTCAGTTTCTTCTCATACTCAAACGAATTTCTAAATTTCCTTCTCCCTCTGATATCCTACACAACTATAAACGCCTTTAAGATATTGCTCTCCAAGCCACAAAATTAACTTTGGATTACACAGTCAAGTGTCTTCTACCGCTGACAGCTGGGGAAATTGCATCTGAGCCATAATACAAAGCTGGCAAACTCAGATGTCTCCAGGGACCAGGGAGGTTGCATAAATTTCTGAAGCAGGCAGGTGTAACATAATCGAGAACAGTGTGGGTGTTGGGGAACTGGAGAGTGTCTGCTTACCCAAAGGCATTCACGTGCAAATGTTTCATAAACACTGTACTGAACAAACAAAAATCTTCTGGGGACTGGATTTGGGTCAGGAGTCACTAGTGTGCAGCCCCGGAGAGAAGAGAAGGATAATTGCTGATGGAATTTCAGGCATCAGTCACAGGTTTAAGAGGATTGGGGGCAGCAGCGAGTGAAGAAGTGAGAGAGGTAAGAGCATATTATAGTCGATCATCATTTGCTACCTCATCCCGCATTCATCTAACTTTTTAGGTAGGTGGCCTGTGATAGATCTCACCTCCAACTTCACCCCCTGGGTATATCGACTAAATTCAGTCAATTCGATCTTGAGGCAAGCCCTGACTTCACTCTCCTCCCGTTTCACGTGAAAGAGCTGGAGTAGCTTTGTTCCAAAATCTCATCTGCATTTTATAGTCTGTGAAGCTAGCTATAAAACGGCTTCATGATTCATTCATTCATTCATTTGACATAAATTGCCCAGCACAGCTCATATTCTAAAGATTGCCTCAAGAGCCTAGACCTCTAGAGTTTAAGGCATTATTTAACGTTTGGCAACTATTTCTCGGGTGCCAGTTCTGTTCCAGGCATGGTTTTGGCCTCTGGAATGCAGCAGTGAGCAGAGCAGACCAGGTCCCTATTCTTAGGCAGACCAAGCAGGTGAGGAAAAAAAAATCATAAGATAATTTCAAAATGGTCGTGTAAGAGCAATATCTTTCAAGAGATCGTCCATGAAGCGGCATTCAGATCGAGACCTAAATACGGCAAGGATGCTCCCAAATAACACTAGGGAGGAAGAGCAACCAGACAGAGGGGACAGTTAATGTAAGAGTCTTAAACTGGAACGAGTTTGACACGCTTGAGGAATTACACCCGAGCAGAGAGAATGAGAGGGGGTGTAGGAACTGAAGGGAACGCAGGGATCAAGTTCTGTTTGTCCGTCATCATGAAAGGTGGCAAAGCATGCCGTGGGGAGGTGTATAAAAGTTGAGATCCAGGAGGATCCTGATCTAGACAACAAAAGATCAAGGCGGTAGGAATCAGCAGACTGGAGTTCTGCTCCGACATGTGCCATTAACCGCTGTGTGATTAGCTAAGTCTGCAAGTCACTTCACCTGTCTGGGCTTCCGCTTTCTCTACTGCAAAATGACCTGGTCATAACAGAAACACTTGGGGAGGAAAGCCCTCATGGGAGTTAAGCACTGGAAGAACAGGGGTCTTCTTTCACTTACTTAACTGATATGTCTACAGCAACAAGGATGGTGCCGTACATATATTTGGCACTCAATAAATGTTTGCTAGATAAACACTAGGCAGTCTTTCTGGCTTTAGCATTCTTGGGTTTTGAGGTCATCTTTGATGAAGATTCATTAGTCTTGTTTTGATAATTGTGCCTTCCGCAGCAATCTAAAGTATGAAGTTGTGAGTGTAATACATAGTGTTTGCTGACCGATTAGATGGGCTCTGCATAATAGCTCCTGGTTATACATTGGATAACAATAAAATAATTTTGGAATCGATTCCCAGATTTAACCAGGCTACCATTTTCTGAAGGTTTGCAATGTACCTTGGTACCATTATAAGCACTTTACATGCGTTATTTTATTTAATCTTAAAACACTCCTGTGAGTTGGGAAGACTGACACTCAGAAAAGTCAGGTAATTTCCTCAATGTCAGGCAGCTATCCAGGACTCAAACCTAGATGTGTCTCAGCCCATGCCTTTAGGTATGATCACACATTGTTTTCTGAATTGTTGTTTCTTGTCCTGAATAAAAATACCAGTATGTCAGGGCTGGCGAAGGAGGTCAGTAATATCAAGGATCTGTGTTCCTTCCAGCTTTCCATTTTTGTTGTCCCTTGTATATGGCTGCAATTGCTGCAGACATCATATTCAAGTTCAAGGGGAAGAGAGGGAAAGGGATGAATCTAGCAATGTCCATCCTTTTGTTCAGGGAAGCAAAAGCCTTCTTCCCCACCCCCCAGCTGACTTCTGCTTATTGGTCAAAATTATATCTTGTCACCTCTGGCAACAGGGGAGGTTGGAAAAGACATTAGCTTCCTGGAGCAGGGCACAGTGGTGCCCCCAAAGAAAACTGAGGTTCTGCCACCTAGAAAGGAGGGAATAGCAACAGGGAGGGAGTGGTCGGTGTCAGCAGTATCTGTGTAGGGCAGCCTGCCCATTGAATTATGACAGAGAATCTTTGCTTGCTCACTAGTACTTGTAAGCAATGATGAGCTATTTTCACTTTGCAATGATTTATTTGTTTTCTTACACACACACACACACACACAATGAAGAAGCCAATCACTAAGCAGTGCTTTGGAGACTATAAAACCAAATGCCAGGTGTAGCCATGTCATTGGAAAGGGTGTGCCACTGGATAAGGGGACCCCATCTAGTCCTGATTCTGCCACTATTTCATGACTTCCTGGGGCACTCAGTTAGGCCTCCGACTCTTGATTTCAGCTCAGGTCATGGTCTCAGGGTCATGAGATCGAGCCCCACATAGGGCTCTGTGCTGGGCATGGAGCCTGCTTGGAATTCTGTCTGTCCTCTCATCTGCTCCCCCTCAAAAAAGAAAAAAAGAAAAGAAAAAAAATCTATTCCTCAGTTTTTTTGTTGGTACAGTGAAGAATTTGAACCAGAAGTAATCTAAAACCTCTTTGGATACCACTGTCTGCTGACCTTATTTTTGTTGATTATGGATTGACATTTGAAAAAAATGAAGGGTGTTTAGTAGGCACAGAATGTTTTATCTGCTGTTGTAAGGTTGAGAGAGCTTTCAAACACGAATCTCCCCTGAAAGTTAGGTGAGATACAGTGAAAAGCTTTAAAATAAATTAACAGGTAAAATTAGATAAAGGGAGTTTTAGAACCAGAAAACAAAGATCCAATGCAAATGCTAGAAGGGATGCATTTTACACTGGTGAATGCAAATGCCACCATCAGCCTGGTGTTAAGAGACTGGAAGCTTATGGACTGTGGTGTTTCAGTCCTAGGATGAGGGCTTCAACAGCAGCTCTTCCTGGCATATTGCAGAGGCAGCCAAAACAATGGGCAAGCATCTTCCCAGGGAACAGTGGCCTCTCAGACATGCCTTGCAAGGTGTTCAACATCTCCGTGGTGTTTACATGGCCTGTGTGAAGAGTGTGTGGTAGGTGCTATGGTAGGCTTTGGGGTTCTCCTTTCTAATATAAAAGTAAAGGTGGCAACATCTACTATTTATGAGCTCTGAGCATGCACCAGAGCCTGTGCTAACTGCTTTGTAGATGTCATCATTAAGCCTGAGTGTCTTCATCTGTAGGATGGGGTAATAGTAGTCTTTGCCTCATTCTTTCATAGAATGAGTAGTTGTTGGGGGACAAGGCAAGAGCAGTCACCCAGAGAGTGTCCTGGGCCCCGTCATTTCAAAATGGCTGCTCCAAGATGAAGTTGTGAAAACAGGAAGCCTAAGCCTCAACAAAGTCAGAACTTGGCAGCTTTTATCATTATTTCCTTGTATCCAACTGACTTTTCTTACCTAGTGAGCACCCGTGTCCCCGTGTTTGCCTGAAGCTCATGGAACCAAACTGGCTTGCTGTGAATAGCAGAATTCTAAGATGTCCTCCGGGATTTCCTGTTTTCTGGAGGACACACTCCTCCTCTGTACTCAGGGGAACACTAATCTAGGTATACTTCTGTAAAGGCTTTTCAGATGTGATCAGAGTCCCCAGTCAGCTGACCTGGGAGCCTGACCCAATCACATGAGCCCTTTAAGTCTTGCTCTAGAGGTAAGAGGCAGGGAAATTGGAGATTTGAAATGTGAGAAGATTTTGATGTGAGGGAAAAACTCTGTTGATTTTGAAGATGTCCATGCACGAAATAAGGGCAGTCTCTAGGAGATGGGAGTGGCCCCAGCTGATGGCAGCTAGGAATGGGGGCCTCAGTTCTTCTACTGCAAGGATCTGGATTCTGCCAACAACCACTGGGAACTTGGAAGAGAACCCTGAATTCCCAAAGAGACAAGCAATGAGCCCTACTTGAGTCTTATTTTCAGCCTGTGGGATCCTGAGTGCAGAACTCGGTCACACCATGCCTAGATTTTTGACGTACAAAACTATGAGCTGAAGAATAAGTGTGTTTTTTAGCCATTAAGTGTGAAATAGTTATGTGGCTACAGAAAACTGACATGCTTCCCTTGGGGTGCATGACCAGCCTATGACAGAACTAGGATTTGAACTCCAGCCTGGCTGGCTTTATAGCTTTTGTTCTGAATCTCCCCTATACTGGGGAATAATGCCATTCGCACATTTTATATAAGGCAAGAAATAGATATTTTAAATTGCTAAGTGCAAGTATAAGATGCACAGAAATGATGTGATGAATTTGGAGCAAATTGCCAACAACAATGGGGAAACAAATTACTTGAAAGTGACATATTCTTTAACATAAAGTATTATGAGAATGCGTGTGGGAAAGGTTGGCTGTGTCCATGCCTCCAGGTTTAAAGAAAGAATGGTGACATGTAAATCAGTAAGTGTATTTCTATAGCTGTCAGGTTCACTTGGCAGGAACTGAGAGCTATGAGTTAGCTGAGAGCTGAGAGCCCCTTCTAAGAGGGGCGTCTGAGTGGTTCGGTTGGTTAAGCATCTGACTCTTTGTTTTCAGCTCGGGTTGTGATTTTGGGATTGTGAGATAAAGCTCCATGTTCGTGCTGTGCATGAAATTTGTTTGAGATTCTCTCCCTCTGCCCCTTTTGCTTGTGCTGTGTCTCTCTCAAGTGAATGAATGAATGAATAAATGAATCTTTAAAAAATAAATTCTTCTATAAGAAAAGAATGCCTAGAATCTGGACAAATAGAACTTCGTGTGCGGGAACAAGAAGATTGGACATCGCCATGGGTTCTATAGTGTTTTGAAGGGCAACTGATTTCCAAAGGTTAGCACAAGTAGCAAGAGTGGGTGAGGGACATCACAATTCTTCTAGAAAAAGGCCATGAACTGAACTGGGTGTGCAGGTGCTGTCATAAGGACCTTTCCTCGTAAGGCATAGACTGTGGCTATAAATTAGTAGTAATGGTAATAGTATTTATCAAAGGCCAGTTATGGGCCAGAAACTTCTCTACGTGCTCTACACAAATTTCTTTATCTGATCCTCAAACAGTCCTAAGAGGCTGTTACTTAACATTATTTCTGTTCCAAAGTTGAGAACCCTGAAATACAGAAAACTTGAATACCTTGCCCTAAGTAAATATTAAGCATTAACTAGAACTCGGGCGTATCTCAAAAGGCTGTTTTTTTCGTTACTATACCTTTCTCTCTGGAAAAAAAATGCTAAGTATCTGGGAAAATGTGTTTTTTAAAAATGAGGGATATACATTTATATGAGCAAGACATGTTGTTACTTGAAAGTATAGGTGTTATGTTTTCACTTATATAAAAAAGAAAGACCCACTTGTCTGAACAATGCTATATGTATTGGGTAGAAAAGAACTAATAATAATAGTAGATATCTCTGGGATGTTTTTGGAATTAGGCATTGGGTAGTAGTCAAAGTGAGTTTAAGATTTATTTGAAATGTTTGATTTTTTAATAATTTATTATGAAGTAGGTCAAGCTAATAAAATGGCACATAGTAGAACAAATGGAACAAATTCCTGTGTACCATCATTCAGCTTAGGAAATAAAGCATGACAAATAAGTTGACTCCTCCACATTTCCCCCCAAAGAAATAATTGCTGCTTAGGATTTGGAGACTATTATTCCCATGGATTTCTTTATACTTTTTAGTATACAAGCATAGATTCCCAAATAATATAAAAAATTAATACGTTAATAAAATATTAATATGTTTTAAGTTTTTAAGGTTACTTAAATAATATACTACATGTATTATTTTAACTTGGTGTTTTTAAACTCAGCATTATATGTGCAAAATGTATCAATAGTGACATGTTTAATTTTTTTTCACTCCTGCATAGGCAGCTACTCTATGATCATAATTTTTTATGGTTCTCCTGTTGTTGAAGATAATTTCCAGTGTTTTGCAATTACGGAAAACTATCCCATAAATAATGATGTCACCTTGGATATCTGCGTGAAGTTCTTTAGGTTCTGTACCTAGGAGTGGTTTGTAGGGCGTCGACACCTTGACTTTACTAGGTTGTGCCAAAATCCTCTCCTGTGTGGCTGTGCTTCTTCCAGCAGTTCATAAGAGGCCCCATTGTTCCTGATCTCTGTCAACACATGGCCATGATTAATTATTGCTAATCCAGTTTTGTTAACTGAATAATGTGTTCATGTTTTACCCATATAATTTAGAAAGAAGGAGAGGGAAGTGGGAGGAAAGAAAGGGACAGAGGGAGAGAGAGAGGGAGAAAGGAGGAGGAGACAGAAGAAAGAAGTCAGACATCAGACACAGGAAAAGAAAGAAATCCAGTTGGTGAACTATTGTGCAACTTTGGTGTCTGGAAAGAGCCAAACTGGAGATACAGGCAGGCTGAGTTGAGGTTTAGACCTCTATGTAATTGACCCAGGGTTACTTATCTCTCCTTTTATTAAAGGCAATACTAATCCCAGAGTTGGAGGTGTAGAGGAGCCTGTAGTGGCTCCAAGTTGGTGAAAAGAGATAGGCTTCAAGTTGATGAGATAGAGGCAGGTGAGACGATGAGAAGGTGAGAAGGCTCCAAGTTGGTGAGATAGAGGCAGAAAGAGAGAGAGGAGATGCCCCAGAAGCTCTTCTCTTGACTGGACCGGTGAGCCACAGTTCCATTAGCTAGCCAGCCATTGTATCTACAGATGATTTGGCTCATTTTCTAGGGTGCCTGATGATTAACTCTCATGTGGACAAACTCATTAGTTATCCTATAGTGCTTTCTTTCTCTTGGGATGTTATAATCAGCTCCACCATGGGGATATTTTCACAGCAGAAACCAGAGAAAATTATTTTATGTCACTTGGTGATTTATGAAAAATAAAATGAGGGACACCTGGGTGGCTCAGTTGGTTAAGCGGCTGCCTTCGGCTCAGGTCATGATCCCAGCGTCCTGGGATCGAGTCCCACATCGGGCTCCTTGCTCGCCAGGGAGCCTGCTTCTCCCTCTGCCTGACACTCTGTCTGCCTGTGCGCTCTCTCTCTCTCTCTCTCTCACAAATAAATAAAAAAAATAAAAAGAAAAAGAAAAAGAAAATGAATTCTGTGGTGGGTGGAAATGTGACTTAATAGACAATGTCAAAGATAAATAATTTCCCTGAGAATGCAAGAAGTTCCATAAATTACAGGACTCGTGGTCCGTTGAGCCCAACATTCCATTATCAGCTCTAGCAATGGGGAAGCGTTGGTGGGGTGTTGAGATGGTTCCTTCCCCATTATGTCAACTTTGATGGACTAGAAAGTCAGCTTTGGACCTCACCCATTCAGGTGCTTTCCTGGGCACCACATATATAGACCAACTTAGATAAGAGTGAGTGGATGAAATTAATCTTTTTGGATCTGAGTTTCCTTATCTGGAAGTGTCGTTTATAATAATAATCCTAATCTCACCGAAATATGTAGTTTAAACAGGAATAGCCAGGAAAGGTTTTGCTAACTGAAGGCTGAATTCAGATGTTAATTTTTAAAATCTATCATCTGTGTTTGTATATGAGAGAGAGAAAGAGAGAGAGAGAGAGAGAGAGCCTTTAATGCATCTTTGCCTTTCCTTTCCAGGTGTTGTATCTATCACTGATTAGTCTGTGGTTAATGGGCTCTGGCGAATAGAAAAATCATTTTCTCTCCTAACCATTTGCTGTTCTGTCTGTAGTGGAACAGGGGGCTGCTAGTTGGGTTCTGGTTTTTGTAAAGGAAACTTAGTAGCACTGTATATCTTGCAATCAGGGTTTCTCCTAATGGAAATCCTTTGCTTAGCTTTCCGTTTGATTGATCTGATCATTGTCTGTCTTTAGGGAGGGAGATAATGTAATTGACTTTTGTGTGTGTGTAGAATAGAGAAACAGTGATGGAACAGTAAGAGTTAGCCCATGGTTGGGTCTGATTTAGTTGAATAAAATTCGGTGCTGGGCCATGTAACTGGTTTGAGAACTAGTTCTTTCTCTCTAAAGATCTGGCTGCACTTGGCAAAGGGTTCCACAGTGCCAAGTTCAGTGTGGTAAGGGATCCATGTAGAAACTTAGCATTGTAGCTTATCATTCCTCTAGTCTGTTAGATAAAGGAATAGCCTCTATGGTGTCATTGACCTGTACTCCTCTAACCTTTTCTATTTTCTTTAATGAAAAAATAGGACATTTATTGAATGTTCTTATACTTAATGCTACATTTTAGTGTGTTTTTTTTTTTTTATTTCTTGCTGACATGCAATGTTAGTTTAAGGTGTACAACGTAGTGATTTGACAAGTCTTCTAGCCTTTTCTTGTACCCCTATGGTTTTGGGGAGCTGACTACACTGTGAGGCATTGCAAGGCAGCTCTGAAGATTAGGGTAGGAATGAAAAGTACCATACTTAAATGTCACAGTGTCTCAGCTGGATCCATGAGGAATGCCTCTGCTCACTGTGCTGCTTGTGGTGCTCACCTCCTTCTGGGCACATGGTAGATTTGAGTAGCCTACTTCCCTTATGACTGGATGGGGTCATGTGATTAATTTGGGCCAGTGAATTGTCGAATGGAAGTGATGTGAGTCATTTCCAGTGAACTGTTGAATGGAAGTGATGTGAGTCATTTCCAGGCAGTAGCATTTTTATTCCCAGTTTGTGACACATCCATGCACTCCCCCACTCCTTGACTTCTCTTTCCCTCTAGCATGGCAACGGACAAAATTTAAAATGATGGTTACTCATCATTTGGGTTCGTGAGCAAACATGGTGAACAGAGCCTTTGTGACTGCCCACAGCAGATATGCATAGTGAGTGAAAATAAACATTTGTTCTTCTAAACTACTGAAGATGGGAAGTTGGTTGTTATCGGAGTATAATCTAGCCCATTCTGACTGACATAGTGATTGAGAACCCATTCTCAGAATATAGAATTCTCAATTAGCATGAGAGAATTCTCAATATAGCATTTCGCTATACAAGTGGATTGAATTTATAAAATGAGAAGTATTTGTTATTTTCTCTTAGTTTGAGTTGAATTCTACTTTCCCATATTTCCCCCTCACAGGACCCAGTCCTACTCTTTAGAGCTGCCTGCTGGTGTTTCAGAGATTTGAGTTAGCTACCCCAGCACCTCTCGGTCCTTTGGCCTCCAGGTTGAAATCTTCACTTCCTCAACTGCTCTACCTGTGACATAGGGATTAATTCAAAGGCCACTTTTTATTTTTGTTAACCCCATCTAGGTATTTTCGAGTATCTGTGGTTAGTCATTTTCCAGCACAAGTCTCAGGTTATCTTCAGACTTCTAGAAACTTTAGCATCCATATCTTTAAGATCCCATAACCTGGTTAGGGTGTGCCATGTTCAAAGGAGAGAAGGGTGAGTGATAAGGAAAAAGGTTTTGTTTGGGTCAATGGATTGAATATCCTGAAAGAGTTAAAGCGTTGCTGGAGGAGTCAGAGTGCTAATGGGATGAGTTCTGGAGACAGGAAGTGGTTGGAAAACGAGATATTTGAAAGTACAGTTGTTGGGGCTTAGAGTTATCAGTAATGAAAAGTTCAAGCATTGAACATTGGAGTGAGTAGCTGAGGAAGTATGGAGCACAAGCTCAGTGGAGGAGAACAGGTTTGGGAACTCGTAGATCTAAAAGGAGTCATCAGAACATGTTTTAAGAGGTAAGCATTTACATTCATCTGTATTCAAGATGACCTATTTTAACTTAGATTATCTTCAGAAGCTCTGCCACTGGTTATTAAATTTGCTCCAACGTTTTAGAACATTCATCTCAGTGCATCATCAGTCCTGGACTAAGGGACACCTTGGTTCAAATCCTGAATTTACTACTTACTGTTGTAGTGTGACTTTGGGAACACCATTTCAAATGTTTGTGCCTCAGTTTCTTCATCTAAAAATTGGATGCAGTAGTAGCACTTATCTCCATAGGCTTGTTGTGACAAATGAGTTAATGCTTCACAAACAGCATTCTTTGCGGCACGTGGTGGCACTTAGATAGTGATAACTCTTCTTTACCCCATCATTATTAAAGCTGAGAGGCCAAAGAGGCCTGAAGGCTTGGAAAGCTGCCAGTTTCAGCCCTAGGGGGTTGCCCTAATTATATTAGATCACATTACAGTATATTACAGTATCTTACATATTGCAGCCTAGCATTTATTTTCAAGCGACCACAAAATTAATTTTTCTTTCTCAGCAGTTTCTAGTGCATAAATTATTCTGGGAAAAAATAACACACACACACACACACATACACACACACATGCGCGCGCAGAATTCCACAAATTTGATTTGCAAATATTGTCAAATTAGATATTCATAAGATAATGAAATACAGCTTTTCATGGAAGATGTGTATTATAGGTGTTAAAATCCTTCTGGGCTGTGAATGAAAAAAGCTTGAAGCTAGAGCAGATCTTCCTAATTTTCTTTTTTTTTTTTCTTAAAGATTTTATTTATGTATTTGACAGACAGAGATCACAAGTAGGCAGAGAGGCAGGCAGAGAGAGGCTGAACAGAGAGCCTGATGCGGGGCTCGATCCCAGGACCCTGAGATCATGACCTGAGCCGAAGGCAGAGGCTTTAACCCACTGAGCCACCCAGGCGCTCCCCTAATTTTCTTGATAGAGAAATAGTGTGCTGCCTCCGCCTCTGCTCTCTTGTTTCCAACCTTTGACATTCACTGCTCTTTAGCTGTGCATGTCCAGGATTGATAAATCAGGAACACTTCAGTGCATTGATCTGAGACAAGACGTCTGAAGTTCAAGAAAAGGAAACAGTCAAGCTCTTGAAAGTTACTTTACCATTTTAGACAAGTGATTCTGAGTCATATCAGATCAACCAATACCCTGCCCTTTTTAATTTTTATTTATTTATTTAATTTTAAAAAGACTGATTTATTTATTTTAGAGAGAGATCGAGAATCTCAAGCAGAATCCCCGCTGTGCACAGAGCCCAATTCGGGGCTCGATCCTAGGACCCTGAGATCATGACCAGAGTTGAAATCAAGATCCGGCCACTCAACTGACTTAAGCCACCCAGGCACACCTACCCTGCCCTTTTATAAATAACTAAAATACACCTTGATTATGCAGAAATGAAATCCATGATTAATATAATCTAGACATGATTTTATAATTTTCCACATAATGCCTTAATTGGAATATAAAAAAGTGATATATGATAAAAGAATATGTATCCCATTATATAAGTGCTCAGGCTCATTTACAAGCCTGTATGAAGCAGTCAGACACTTGCCCCTTGTGTGTTAAATCCCCATGAATGTAGCAACTACCAACAAAGGCCAGGTGTGGTGTGCTGGACATTCCAGTACCATGAATGGCATTGCTGTTGGTGACATGTTTACAGTACTTGCTCTGAGCAAAATGAAAGCAGAATCTTCCCTTCATTGAGTGAATATAAATTAACATGCAAAAAATTATTTGTGTTTACATGGAAAAGGAGTTAAGTTCTGGATTAGGAAATTATAAACAAAATTTTCACTTACCCAAATGGCTGGTAGGACATTCAAAAATATGTGCTATGGTTAGTGCTGTGAAGTGTGTAAACCTGGCGATTCACAGACATGTACCCCTGGGGATAAAAATATGTTTATAAAAAAATAAAAATTAAAAAAAAAGACTTCAGAATAAAAATTGTGGAAAAGGTGGAACGATTTTTTTTTTTAATGAGAGGTTGTCTCTCATATTGTGATGTCACCTCACACCTTCCCCCTTAGTGTTCCTCAGTCATAACTATGACCTAATGCCCCACAAATCCCTCAAACAGCCTCTATGGGGCGGCACCTCTTTCATTAAGAACCACGTTCTAGATAAGTTTGTACCTGCAAGAAAGAGGCTTTTAAATTACGACAGCCAAAGGCCATCCTCAAAAACAAATAGCAAACAAAAAAGCCTCCCAACAGCAAACTACAGTTATCCCTCTACACTTCTGACTTGTCAAAATTCAACTCTGATCAGGTCACCCCCAGCGCCAACCTTCTAAAAACAGTGATTCCACACTGAAGTCAGGATGAAGACCTAAATATTTAGCCCAGTGTCCAGTCGCCTCACAGTCTGCCCCGGTTGGCCTCATTTGCTGGTGCCTCAGTGCCTCCCTGCATTCCCATTACGTTGGTCTTTTTCCAGCTGCTGGAGGAAACCATGTCATTCTCACTGCTGCACATCCAACCTAGGGCCCTGACATTCCCCGCCATTTAAAAAAAAAAAAATATTATTCATTTGATAGACAGAGATCACAAGTAGGCAGAGAGGCAGGCAGAGAGAGAATGGAGCAAGCAGGCTCCCCACCAAGCAGGGAGCCCGACACGGGACTCGATCCCAGGACCCTGGGACCATTACCTGAGCCGAAGGCAGAGGCTTCAACCCACTGAGCCACCCAGGCGCCCCTCCCCGCCATTTTTCAGTCAACTTTGTTTCTTCTTCAAATCACAGCTCAGTTATTACTGCCTCAGGAAAGTGTTTTCTGATCTCCCACTGGGGTCAACACCACTGTGCGTACCTCTTCTCATAGCTTCCCCACCAGCTGTAATCTTACATACAGGCACTTACTGGGTTCATGTCTATCTACTGCAGTAGCTTCTGAGCTCCCTGAGGGAAGGAGCCATGCCTCCTTTCTCTTCCCAGTGACTGAAACGGAGGAGATCCTCTAATGTTCTGTTGGGTGCATATACAAGTGGCTGGCTAGACAGAGGCATGGTCGAATGAACAAGTGAACAATCATAAGCCTATAGCTAAGCTCGCATTCCTTGGGGAGGCATCGACAAGTGAGTGAGTTTATTTGTTTTCTAGTTAGAACAGAGCTCACGTCCAGCTGCTGAGAGAAATCAACACTCTCATGTATGACCTGTTTGGCAGGAACAGTACCTTAACCTTCCTTCTTGTGTGACATGACAAAGCTGTGTGTTTGCTAGAAGTGCAAGAGAAGATGGGATTCACAGGAGAGGGAGAAGTAGTAGGGAACACATAAACATATTCTTGTAGTTTAAAATTCCAGTAACGCCCCGAATAGAAAAGTCTCCCAATACGCTCCACTTCCCTGCCCAAGATATTTATTTGTTTGTTTATTTATTTTTGGGGGGGGGGGGTCAGAGGAAGACAATCCCCAGCAGAATCCGTCCCCCAGCTCAGAACCTAACGTGGAGCTTGATCTCATGATCGGAGATCATGACCTGGCCCAAAATCAAGAATCGGACACTTAACCAATTGAGTCATCCAGGTACCCCAAAATATTTATGACTAACAGTTGGTTGTATAATCTAGTGGCCATAACATCTCAATTTACATATATACATACTCTCCTTCTCTCTCTGTTTTTATTTTCCTTCAGACTCTTATGGTATCATGTGTATTGGTCTATGATTTTTTCATTTAACCATGTGTCTGGTAGATATTATTTCATTAATATTTTATTTATGATTTCATTGTTTATATATGAAACGTTATATAAGTACATACATACATGTTTTTCATTTTAAAAGTAAAATATCTGAAATACAGCAAAAGCTACTGAAAAAAATGAAAGAATACCATGTGCTTGTGACCCACCTTCAAGTATAAAATACAAGCAAAATCTCCTGATAAAATAGCTGCCTCTTCCTGGCCCCGCCCCACTGTCCCTGCCCTGGTTCCATTGCTTCTCAATCCAATGCCTGTCTGCATACTTACCATTACAGATAGGTGGATTCCTTCATATTCTTTTTCTTTTCTTTAAAGATTTATTTATTTGACAGAAAGAGAGAGTACACAAGCAGGGGGAGTGGGAGAAGGAGAAGCAGGCTCCCTGCTGAGCAGGGAACACAATGTGGGGCTTGATCCCAAGACCCTGGGATCATGAGCTGAGTCAAAGGCAGATGCTCAACCAACTGAGCCACCCAGGTGCCCCTCCTTCATATTCTTTTTAACATCTGCATAATATTTAAGGGATTCAAAGTACTGTGATTGAATTAATCATTTCTGGAATGGTGGACATTTATACTATTTTTAAGTGTTCATTCTTTAAAAAAAAAAAAAGATTTATTTATTTATTTATTTATTTGAGAGAGAGAGAGATAGCATGAGCAGGAGAGGCAGAGGGAGAGAGAATCTTTTTTTTTTTTTTTTTTTTTTTTTTTTTAAAGATTTTATTTATTCATTTAACAGACAGAGATCACAAGTAGGCAGAGAGGCAGGCAGAGAGGGAGAGAGGAGGAAGCAAGCTCGCTGTTGAGCAGAGAGCCCGATGCGGGGCTCGATCCCAGGACCCTGAGATCACGACCTGAGCCAAAGCCAGAGGCTTTAAACCACTGAGCCACCCAGGCGCCCCGGGAGAGAGAATCTTAAGCAGACTCCACACTGAGAGCAGAGCCCTACTCAGGGCTCGATCCCATGACCCTGAGATCACCACCTGAGCTGAAACCAAGAGTCTGACGCTTAACCGACTGTGCCACCCAGGCACCCCAGGTGTTCATTCTTAATAAACAATACAGTGACACACCTCCTTCTACACCTAAGCAAGTATTTAAACATTTCCCTAGAATAGATACGTGGAAAATGTGCATTCAGAATTTTCAAAGATTTGGCCAAAGGAACATCCACAAAGCTTTGCCACTATATCTTCCCTCCACTAGTCCTGTGAGTGGCCTTTCAACACATCCATACCAGCTCAAATCATTGCAAACTTAGTGTTCTCCCAATCTGATGGGAGAAAATTATCCCTCAATGTTTTAAATGACATTTTTCTAACAACCTGTATTTGTTGAGTATAGTAATCGTCCCTTACCCACGGGGGAATGCATTCAAAGACCCCCAGTTGATGTCTGACATTGTGGATAGTACCAAGCCCTATAGGTACTATGTTTTTTTCCTCTGGTACATAACTATGATAAAGTTTAATTTGTACCTTAGGCACAGTAAGAGATTAACAACAATAAAAATAAAATTGAACAATTATAACACTCTACTGTAATAAAAGTTATGTGAATGTGGTTTTTCTATTTCAAAATGTCTTACTGTGCTGTACTCACCCTCCGCGTGATGCTCTGAGATGATAAAATGTCTTCGTGATGGGGTGACGTCAGGTGAGTGATGTAGGCATTGTGACACAGCGCTAGCTACTGCTGACCTAAGACCAATGTCAGCAGGAGGATCACCTGTTCCTAGTGCAGTTGCCTGCAGGTATCCAGAAGCGCAAAAAATGGAACCAGGTTTAAAGGGGACTGCTGCACCTACTATGTGCCAAGAAAACAGACAAAACCTCTGCTTTCACAACAATCTGTTGACAGGGAAACCATCACACCAAAGAAACAAAGAAATAGACAATATGTTAGATAAATGCCCTGAAGGAAAATAAAACACTGGAAGGAATGAGATGCTGGTGCACGTTCCATCAGTTAGGATGGAAAGAAAGCCCTCTTTGATGAGGCTGCTTTGAGTAGAAACCTAATTGAAGGCCAGGAGGAAACCCAGTGGATATCAGGGGGTGAGTTTCTGGGGAAAAACAACAACAACAACACAACAGGTGCAAAGGTCAGTGTGCTCTTGACATATTGAAGAAATAGTGAGATGGCTCTTAGGAGGTGATCACGGTAGAAACTTTAGGTATGCTTCATGAGCTGGGAAGCCACTGACGAATTTTAGGGCAGGGAGCTCATACTGTCTGCTTAAGTTTCAAGTCTTTGCTCTGGCTTGTGTGTTGAAAATAGGCCATAGGGGCTGGGGATCGAAGACCAGGATTTTTTGCAAGAGACTAAGTTGGAAAGGACACTGATTTAGACTAATATTAGTTGTGCCACTGGTAGGAAGTGGTCAGATTCAGGAGGAAACTGGAGATAACCCAAACATCCATGGAAGAGGGGTAGGAAACTTTGGAAAAAGTATTAAAGTTATTCTTTCTTTACAGCAGCTTCAGGTGGATGGGCAAACACTGAGAAAGAATAGATTCCTTTAAGTAAGCCCCACAGCTTACAACTACATTTGCAATTAATAACTTTTTAAATTAAGCACAGCCATTAGTAAGCTTAATAATTGGCTGGAGAAACAATACTTGCTGAAGCAATATACTAATCAAGGCAGTTTTAGGAGCAGAACTAGAGATAGGCACTGCATTTAAAAAAAAATAACTTTGGGGCATTGGGGACACATTACACATTTGATGTGGAAAACTGGAAGTGGTAGAAAAATATAAAGAAGTAATCCAAGTTTTTCTAGAGTGTCATTATCTGGAGATAACTGTTATGTTTGCATATAATTTCAATATATGGGTGTTATGTAACATAATCTATAGATTATTACATGCATAAATATTAGTTAC
The DNA here is from genome assembly GCA_004024625.1 of Mellivora capensis. Classification (NCBI taxonomy): domain Eukaryota; kingdom Metazoa; phylum Chordata; class Mammalia; order Carnivora; family Mustelidae; genus Mellivora; species Mellivora capensis. The sequence continues at coordinate 23,524 of PISX010021216.1, forward strand.
TGTATAGGGATCATACATATGTGTGTGTATAAGTATGTATATTATATGTTTGTATTTCACATGTACTTACCAGGCTTGCATTTGGATTTTACTCTACAAAATTTAGCTGTAAGAAATGCCCCATTTCTTTCAATCTCTGAATTTAATGAACCCTTCAAGATGGATCTCGTGGGGAAATTCAATCTCGGGCATTTTTTGTACCTCTTCTTCTCTCTGGGCCAAGCTGGGCCTTTTGCATTCCAGTCCACTGTGGGCACAGCTGCCGATGTATCTGTCCATCTCTACTGTGTCCCTGGAAGAGACCTGCTGCTTCTATGTCAATCTCGACCCTGGAGTCTCTGATCCTATGGTTGGTGTCTGTGAGTCCTGAGAGGGACTGCTGTGTTCCTTCTTGATGTTTTTGAGTCTGCACACTTCTGGCTTCTTTGTGTCATAGTTCTTGAAACCTCCCTCCTTCCTTAACTGGCTCTTTCTGTCTTTAGAGCAGGTGATTATGCTCTGGTGCCAGAAATTTCTGCCTTCAGCCCTACAACCTGAAAAACCACAATGCTGCTGATAAAACACAAATTTAAGTTATCTTTTTAGGATAGAGGAGGAAGATAACCATTCATTACTTCTAGTCTTTTTTTTGCGATTTTAACAAAAAGGTCACAAGTTAATCTCTCAACAGTTATTTTTCTGGACCCATATAGAAAACAACATTTTTATAGAAAATTAAACTTTTGCTGTACTGCGTCATACCTGCTTTTAGCACTGAACAATATTTATGAGAACTTTCCCCTGTTGTTATATTCTTTCTAAACCCAGATTATAATGGCTGTGTAAATATTAAATAAATAAAAATTGTTTATATAACTGATACCCAAATTTAGACATCTAGGTTGTTTCCAATGTTCCCAATTACAAGCAGTATGATTGTGAGTCATAATGTATCAAGTCTTTCTTTCTTTTTTTTCCCAAAGATCTCATTTATTTATTTATTTGAGAGAGAGAGAAAAATGGTAGGAGGAGCAGGAAAGGGAGGGAAAGGGAGAGGCAGAGAATCTCAAGCAGACTCCACGCTGGTCACCGAGCCTGATACTGAGCTCGATCTCACAACCCTGAGGTCATGACCTGAGCTGAAACCAAGAGTCAGACGCTTAACCCACTGAACCAACCAGGTGCCCCTATGATATACCTGAGTCTTTAACAGCAGCTCTAATAATGTATTTTTTTAGGATGAATTTTTAGAAGTAGGATTATTGGAGCACGAATTTTTAAGGCTCTTTCTACATTTGTCAAGTGCATGGTCTGGACACACATTTATGGACTGTAGTACAGGTCTTAGGTTTGGCAGGTTGGAATCCCAAGAGGTCATCTTTAAGCAAGCTTACTTTATAGGATTCTGTTCTAGGGATGCCTGCTGGCATGCGGGTAGAGAATCCAGATGACCCCGCAGTTACTCTCCGCCTGCCCTCCCCTCTTCCCGTCACTCCCCAGCTTGTTCTTATGGACTCTGTACCTGACAGGGCGTGTAGGTATGAGTGGGTGTGCACATGACCATAAACTTGAATGCGGAGCTTTCTCTTCAAAACCCTGTGCCCCATCAAGATGTTAGACACCCTTCACTCCTCAGGCTTGTGGTGGCTTGATGGACCCCCCAATTCTTACACTTGCACACCACCCTCCAAACTCCATCCCCACTCCTGTGAACTTTCAGCACGTTTTCTTCTTTGCTCTGTCACATTTGCTTTTCTCCTAGCTGTGTCTGGAAAAATTCCAGTGTGTTCTTACTCATCATCTCCTTCCTCTGGACTGTATTTTTAGTTGTTATTTCAAAAGCCCCCAGCCAAATTACAACATGCTGTCATGATGACCAGTCATCGACACGGCTGTGTGTCTGGGTATGCTATGAGTTAGAGGACCAGGACATATGGGAATGTTGGGTGTGTGTATTTGAAATAAACAGAAAAGATGAATAATAATAGCTAGCATTTATTGAGCATATAGTATGATCCAGGCAATATCTTTGAGTGTTTTACATGTATTTCATTAACTAATCCTCACAACAACTCTAGTGCCCAGGTGATGATGAGAAAATAGATTTAAAAGCATTGTCAACCTTCAGAGTATGTGGGGAAGGCTTCTGATATTCCCTAGGGAAGCTAGCTAACCATTGGCAGTCTACATATGGCATCAACAGTTATATAAGTTGTAAGTCAAAGAGTTGATTGGTGGCCTTACTACACCTGACTTAGACAGTGGTTTAGATACAGCTTAAGTCAAAGTACTGAGTGGAAGAAAGAAAAATAAAACAAAACACACCTTTATGTTGATTGCTAAGGCTTGAGCAACTTTCAGGCATGGATTAACTTACGCATTTTTTTTTACTTGTTTAATGTGTATTTCTTGTGTTGGGCTGTGCAGATACCAAAGTGAATAAGACAGTATAGTTGAGATGACACATATATTTAAGTGAATAATTAAAATAGGGTGTGTTAAAAGCTATGATATGTAATTATAGGTGCTATAAAACATATAGGAAGAGGAAGTTCTTGGAGCTTCCCAGAGAGGAAAATGTTTAACTAAGCCCCAAAGGACATACAAGGGCTTGCCAGGGAAAGAAGGGGAGGGAGAGAAAGGAATAGCAAGTGTGCCCCATGTCCTCCAGTGGGGATTTGGCATTTCTCTGTGGTAGAGTTTGTTATGGAATAGTGTCAGAAATAAAGATGGAGAACTAAGTAGAGCCCAGGTTAAATCAGGTCAAATTTGGTATTTTACTGACATTGCATTGGGAGAGAGGAAGACATGACAAGATTTTGGACAAGTGGGGGACGTGAGTTAGTTCCTTCTGGAAAAAAGCAAAGAGACAAATTTTAACTTCAGCACAGCTAATGGTTGGGAAGAAGAAGAGTAAAGACAGATGAGCAGTTAAAAAGTTCATTCATTTATTCATCCAAGTTTTCATTTATCCCTTCATCTTTTTGAGTACTTGTATACGCCAGACACTGTTTAGGGGCTAGAAATACCATCAGTGAGCATAACAGACCAATTCAGGGGGATTACATTCAAGACATTCTGGTGTGTAGGAGGGCGTACTAGCTCACAGCTATGAAGATCAGTCATTCAAGAGAGGGGACTAGAGGAGACGTCCTGTGTTCCGTCTGGTGGTCAGGAAAGCCATCTCTTTGAGGTGATTCTGAGCAGAGACTTGAATGAGGAAGTGAGTAGTTTTGATCCGCTGGGATAGAGACATCCAGATGGAGGCAGCGCCCACTGAGAAACCCTGAGGTGAGAGCCCACTTGCTCCTTCTGGGTATAATGAGGAAGCCTTTACAGCTGGAGCAGCATGAGAAAAGGAGAATGGGGTAAAGGTGGAGACCATAGAACAGCCAAGAGCCAACTTTGTGGAGCCATTTAGGCCATGCGAGTGTTCTGGGTAATACTGCGAGTGTCATGAAAGCCATCTCGAGGGTGATTAGGGAAGTGACATGTTCCAACCGAAACATTTTTCAAAGCTCACTCTGTCTACTGGGTGAAGAGTGGATTGTGTACAGAAAACAGGGGAAGCAAGAACACCAGTTGGGAGGCCTTTGCCATCACCCAGGTGAGGCGTGTTGTGGTTGAAACCAGGGTGGTAATAGGTTAACGAGCGAAGAAAGGGTCCAAAGTCGGAGACATTTTTAAGTAGAGCTACACGGGTTGCTCATGTGTGTGATATATGAGAAAAGGAGGCTTACTGAGAATTACTCTAAGATTAAGGGGCCCAAGCAATGGGAAAATAGCCTGCTTCTTGATATGGGAAGCAGGGTTGACGTGAGGATCATGAAGAGTTCCATTGTAGACCTATAACTGAAGGCACAGTAGGCAGTGGGACACAAGTGGTTGTAGTATTCTCTGCAAAGATAACAGCAGGAGGGCCTTCGTTAGGGTCTTGATGGCGGACTGGAGAGGAGAGAGGAGTTTTAAGAGCTACTCAAAGTAGGTAGTGGCTTTGGTCAAGGAGGAGAAATGGAGTCAGATGCCTGGTTTCTGGTGTGGTCAAGTGGAATAATGCCTCTTTCCACTTAGTGAAAAGATCCAGAGGAATGAATGACTCCCAGTGAAAAAGGTTTCTTTTAATAGGTTCTCATAGTTCCTAGGGTCTCCATACCATATTCTTCTTTAGGCCAGCCTCGTTTGGGGTTCGAGAAGAGCAGGGGTCATTAAACTCATTTCAGAAAGGGTCAGAGTAAGTTGTTTCAGCTTCAGCAGCCCACACAGTCTCCGTCATAATTCCTCAACTCTGCCTTTTTTTTTTTTTCAAGATTTTATTTATTTTTTTGACAGACAGAGATCACAAGTAAGCAGAGAGGCAGGCAGAGAGGAGGAAGCAGGCTACCTGCTGAGCAGAGAGCCCAATGTGGGGCTCGATCCCAGGACCCAGAGATCATGACCTGAGCTGAAGGCAGAGGCTTTAACCCACTGAGCCACCCAGGTGCCCCTCAACTCTGCCTTTGTCGTGGAAAGCAGCCACAGAAAATGCATCCGTAATTGAGTGTGACTGTGTTCCAATGAAATTTTATTTGTGAATACAGGCAGAGGGCTGGATTTGGCCCACCAGCCATTGCACAGCTGTCCCTATGGTAGAGCAACACCAAGCGGTTTCTTCTTTCATCTTGAGCAGAAAAGTTTTACACTGTCAGAGCAGAGTTAGGTGAGAAATCAGAACACTGAGCAACCGCAAGCCTGGACCCTGGCAAAATATGCAGAGAGGGCTTCATTAGCAGCGGAGCCCAGTGACGGGGGCCAACTATAGCTGGGCAATGGGGAGCAGCTTGTTATCAGACGATGGGAAATTCCGCTTTTCCTTGAGTCCTTATCCACAGGGTAAATGATTGACTACAGGGGAGAGGCCTCATGTGGCCCACATTTTTATTTCCCCCTTAGGCTGGATTTCTTATAACTACAAGACTAATTTCAAGGGAATGATCAGCCAAATACTGAACACATGCCACTTGTGTTCTTCCTTTGGAAATCAGGTCCATTAGGGACCCTCAGCAACTGTGGACAAAGGGGTGTTTGCAAAATAGACCAGAGACCCTACACTGAATTTGCATATAGATAAAAAAAATTGCAAAGAAAAAATAATATATATCTCTTCAGCTTTTTTCTCAGTTCCAGTTTTGGGAGAATGGATTTTCTTAGAGCAAGACTCACCTCTCGGGTTTAATTTACTGGCACTGGCATTTAGCATGATAGTCCCTAAATGGATGGAAGCCCCCGTAGTTAACACGCTGTGCAGCAGTGAGATTCTTCCCAAATGCAGGTCTTACCTGGTCACCTCGGTCCTGGCCTGGCTTTGCATTCAGGCCTGGCCTCAAACGGGGCGTCTTTGATCCTGAGAGCCTTTGTATTCCTTGCAGCTTTGAACTCCCATTATACTCTATACAGACAGAGCCTCTTAAGGCTTTGAAGTTTTTCTCATGGCCCACATGTGTGATCTTTGAGGACCTGGAAGAGCCTATTAAAAGCTTGCTACTAGAATTTTCCTCCACAGGTTTGCATTTGAAAAATATCCGACCTTCATCAGCTGAGCACGAACCACCACCCCCGCCCTCCCACCCTCCTCTGTAGGGTCTTCAAAAACAAAAGGAGGGTTTTTTGTTCGGCTGGTTGTTTTGTTTTTTTGATTTTTGGTTTTTGTTTTTTTTTTTAATTGCATTGAACTCCATTTTGCATAATCTTCTGGGAAAGATTTTTCTATCTCTACCATTTTCTATAGCCAGCATATTTTCACAAGGTGTATTAGCGGTCATCATCATCACATTGGATATTAAGTTTGTAGACAAAAAGTAAAACTTTAGCAGGTTTTTTTTAAAGGAATTTTATTCAGTTTTTCAGTGAGCATGTTTAAAATCTGGTGGGAAGAGCACTGGGTTGCAATCCGAGTATGTAGGGTTAAGTCCCATGTGCACCACTTGAGAGCTTTAGGAACTTAAGTTTCCTGACCACGCTGAGCACCAGTCTCTTGCGACAAAGGACAGCATGATACTAGATTACATCGTGACTGTGAGGATAAAGTGAGGCAGCATCGAAAACCCCCTTAGTGTACTGTTTGCCATAGAGTAGGTGCTCAATAAATCAATGTCAGAATTTCCCCACTTGCAAGCAGGAAGTTCTACACCTAGGGGAAAACAAAGTAACTTGTGGTAGAGAAATGGGGGCAGGATAAAGCGCATCCTGTTTTAATGCTTGAGGTCAGTGGTTCTCCAAAATGTGGGCCCCAGACTCTACAGCATCAGCATCACCCAGGAACTTGTTAGAAAGGCATATTTGGGGCCCCACTCCAGAGGTACTGAATTAGAAATTGTGCAGATGGACCCAGCAATCTGTGTTTAACCAAGCTTTGATACTCCCCAGTGATTTTGGAGCACCATGCTCTGATGTTTTTATGATGAAACAGTTTTATACGAATTATCCTATTTAGTCTTTCTGTAAAAAAAAAAAAAAAAGGTTTTTTTAAGAAAAAAAAAAACTTAAAAAAATCTAGCTAGAAGGCCCAAAAACTTACCATTAAGAACCCAAAGTAACATAAAGCAAATATTCAAAAATAATAGTGTTCAAGAATAATAGTATTCCAAGTCCATGGAACACCTAGAACACACCTAGAACATGGGAATAAATGAAGACCACATGAATGGGAACAGGGACATTCCACAGAGGCTACAGCAAGGGGGTTTGGGCGCCAGCCATCATCACGTGCAGTTTGCAAGGACTCAGGCATGAGAGCAGAAAAGCTTATAGTGAAAACAACAGGGCTTTAGCCATTCTCTGATTGGAGGTTTTTGGCACAGAGAAGCAAGAGGTGAGCTGAAAAGAAGGGGAGCCTCTCATGTAATCGGTTTGGGGGGCATATTTGTCTTTCTGTGGCTAGTCTTGAGGGGAAACATACAGAGGTTGGCCATCACCGAGTAAGGCCTGACCTTTTGCTGGTTGCGGCACATAGTGCCAGTCGGAGTTTTATTGTTTTATAGGGTCTGGCTATTGTTTGTACATTAGGGTGTCAAGAAACCCAGAAAATAAGTGCATATATTTAAAGGAGATTATGTATGCTTTTTTAAAAGGTTTTATTTATTTGTTAGAGAGAGAGTGTGCAAGAGGGGTGAGAGGGAGCGGGAGAAGCAGGCTCCCCACTGAGCAAGGAGCCCGATACAGAACTCTATCCCAGGACCATGGGATCATGACCTGAGCTAAAAGCAGACACTTAACCAACTGAGACACCCAGGCGTCCCAGGAAGTGACGTATGCTTTAAAAACGTTACCGTTACAATATTTCTGAAGTTATTGGTACAGAGGAAAAGAGGTCACATTCCCATGGGCTCTACTATTTCTACTTTACCTAAAAAGGCACTTAAAATTAATTTACATAAGAAATATTACCAACACAAACATTATCTGAGCTTAAGCCTCCTGTATGTGATGTTTCGTGGGTTTTGTTCATGGCAACTAATAGAGGTAATGAAGACTGTATACACACACAACACGACATAATTAGTTGTAAAAGTGATGCATACTGTCAAAGCAAAAATTGCACTGGGCAAAATTAAACAGATAAGGATGACTTTTTCAAGGCTGTTGCTGTTGGAGAGAGAAACCAGAATGCAGTCTGAACTCAATTTCGCTGAAACAGAGGACAAGAGAGGTTTCCAGGAATCGAGGGGGGATGGGGCTCACAGGCCATCTGTGTTTGCTATCTGGCCTTACCCAAAGGAAAACAGGAGGTAGTTTTACAATTTGGAGCAATGTGTCCATGGAAGTTAGGCTTCTACCCTCCCACAGAAACTGGGAGGTGTAGGAGCTCTGTCTTCCTTAATGATAACATTTCAAAGGGATGGCTGCTAGGTCCGTGAGAAAGACAGTTCTAGCTTGTAAAACTAGAAAAAGGCTTTTAAAAATATTTCTATCCCAGAGGCCAGAGAAAGAATTTACAATTACAAGGTTCCTAAACTAAATGCTCTAAGATCTTACCTGTCAGAATGGCTAGCATCAAAAAGACAGGAAATAACAAGTGCTGGGGAGCTTGTAGAGAAGAGGGAACCTTTGTACACTCTGGTAGGAATGTAAATTAGTGCAGCCACTATGCTAAACAGTATGGAGGATCCTCGTAGAAATACCATATGATCCAATAATTCCACTCCTGCGTATTTACCCAAAGAAAATGAACACACTAATTTGAAAAGATACATGTACCTCTATGTTATTGCACCCTTATTTACAATAGCCAATATGTGGGAGTACCCTGTGTCCATGGACAGGTGAGTGGACAAAGAAGATGTGGTGTGTATAAACCATGGAATATTACCCGGCCATAAAAAAGAACGAAACTTTGCCATTTGCAATGACAAGGATGGACCTAGAAGGTATTACGCTAAGTGAAATAAGTCAGACAGAGAAAGACAAATGCCATATGATTTGTGTGTGGAATCTGAAATACAAAATAAATGAACAAAAAAGCCAAATCAGAAGCAGACTCCTAAGTACAGAGAAAAAAACTGGTGGTTGCCAGAGCAGTGGGAGGGGGAGGGGCTGAAATGAAGAAGTTTAAGGCGTACAAAGTTCCAATTAAAAAATAAGTCACAGGGATGTAAAGTACAGAATAAGGAATATAGTCAACAATATTGCACTAATTTTGTATGGTAATAGATTGTAACTACACTTATGGTGGTGAGCATTTCGTAATGTACATAAATGTTGAATCACTATGTGGTGCACCTAAGACTACTATAATATTGTATGTCAACTGTATTCCAATTAAAAAAAATAAAGGCAAATACTCTAAGAAAAGGGAGGCCAGAATCTAGAGTACAGAGAAATCTGTCTAAAGTCTAGTCAAGCTGAGTAGGAAGCTAAGGTCACCTTGGTCAATATCCAATCTTTCATCTTTATTGAAAACACCAGGGACCTTACATTTAAGGTTAATAAAATCCACACTAGAAAAACAATCCAATTTTAGTCCGGGTCTCTCTCTTAAGTCAGAGTACCTTAGCATCCTTTGTGCCGACTGTTGATTGGCAAGAAAATAAATACCGTCTTTTCTAATTTACCTGCAGTTCTTTCAGAGGACCATTCAGTGGTGAACAGGATGGGTGAAGGAAGCCTTGGATAGGGAGTATTTTGAGCTGCCTGGGATCCCGTGTGGATGTGCTTTTGGGAAATATGCTTCCCATGTGACTGGGACTTACCAGGACTGGAAGAGGAGGCACATTCTCCAAAGATCATTGGTCCAAGGCTGGAGCCTGCTGCTCAGATATAATTTTATTGCACAATTCAATACATCAAAAGAAGAGGAAGAACTGCTCTAGTCATCCTGCCTCTTGGTCTCTCCTCATTTCCAGAAATGGTCCTGTGGTATTTCTGGGGAGCTATCAAGGAACACTTCCCCCCCCCTCACCTGATGTTCCTCACACATCTCTGGGCATTTTGTCTCATTCTCCTCTGCTGGTTCCTCTTTCTCTCCAGCATGGCTTCGTATTAGAGTCCATCAAGCCACTGGCCCTCTTTTTGGATGATTGCATCCCTCTCCTAGGATCTAAATCCCATAGAATGCTGGAAATCCCAAGTGTATCTCCTTCCCAGCCACCGCTTCTGAACTCTAGACACAAATATCCAATTGTGTCTTTAACATCTTCACCTGAATGTCTTTTAAAAACAATTTTTTAGTTAATTTTTAATATACCCAGTGTGAGGCTTGAACTCATGAACTCCAAGATCAAGAGTCATATGCTCGTTCAACTGAGCCTACCAGGCAGCCCTTCACTTAAATGTCTTATAGGGATCTCACACAACATGTTTTTCCCATCTCATGAAATTTCTATCTCATTACTCAGATAAGCAATTCAGAAATGGAACTTCCATTTCTTCTTCTTATCCATCTAAGGATCTGTTGTTTTTACCTAGCCCTTGACTTCCCAAATGTAGCTTTATTCCACCCATAGCCACAACCGTACTCCAAGCCACTGTCCTCACTTACCTGAACTCAGGCCAGGGGCCCCTTACAGGCTTATTCTCTTTCTCTCACATTTGCATCCCCAGGGCCGCTTTTCTGCATAATTCACTTCATTGCATTCTCTTTTATTGTCTGATAGAAGTTAAACTTCTCAGCTTTGTGTACAAAGCCCGAGGGATCTGACTTCTGGCTACTTTTCAGAGCTTACCCCAGATTCTTTTTTTTTTTTTAATTAAAATTTGTTTTTATTTCTTTTCAGCGTAACAGAATTCATAGTTTTACACGACACCCAGTGCTCCATGCAATGCGTGCCCTCCATAATACCCACCACCAGGCTCCCCCAACCTCCCATCCCCCGCCCCTTAAAAACCCTCAGGTTATTTTTCAGAGTCCATAGTCTCTCATGGTTCATCTCCTCCCCAATTTCCCTCAACTCCCTTCTCCTCTCCATCTCCCCATGTCCTCCGTGTTATTTGTTATGCTCCGCAAATAAGTGAAACCATATGATAATTGACTCTGCTTGACTTATTTCACTCAGCATAATCTCTTCCAGTCCCGTTCATGTTGCTACAAAAGTCGGGTATTCATCCTTTCTGATGGAGGCATAATACTCCATAGTGTATATGGACCACATCTTCTTTATCCATTCATCTGTTGAAGGGCATCTTGGTTCTTTCCACAGTTTGGCAACCGTGGCCATTGCTGCTATAAACATTGGGGTACAGATGGCCCTTCTTTTCACCACATCTGTATCTTTGG
>PISX010021217.1:0-34158 GCA_004024625.1 Mellivora capensis
TTAAAAAAAAAAAAAAAAGGAAAAAAAAAAAAAAGCTAACGTACCCCATGAACTATGATACATAGCTGATCTGAAAATACACTTGCACCATAAAATACCTTCTATCTAAATCACTGAGCTCTAGCTACACTGGCCTTCTTGATCTTCTTTGATTACAGCAATTATTCTTACAATGCAGCCTTCCCGCCAGCTACTCTGTCTTCTGCAGGAAAAGCCGATCTTCTATCCCTGCATGGTAGGTCCCCTACGCCTCTTCAAGTCTTTACCCACATAACCCCTTCTCGATGAAGTATATATCTGATTTCTACCAAACATTCAAGAAACAGTTAATTCCTATTTTTTTAAGATTTTGCAGAAAATTCAAATGGAGTGAGCGTTGGCCAGATCATTTAGTGAGACTGGTGTAGTAATATTTCTAAATCCAGAAAACTGCAATACATTAAAAGAAAATTATAGATTGAATTCACGTATGAAAGTAGACATAAAAATTTCAAAAACAATATTCCATAAAAAATTTCAACTGTGAATTAAAAATATGCATAATGTAAGCTAAAGTTTATTTTAAGGATGCCAAGGATAGTTCAACATAAGAATATCTATTAATGCATTTTACCATGTTAACAGGTGAAAGGTGAAAAAATATGCAAAATAAGCAATACAGAAAAATGAAATTGATAAGTTATAACATGTATTATAAGGAAATCTACAGTTGTGAAATTTACTATTACAAATTAAGAGCAAAAAGAAAGCAGTGAGTTTACCTAACATATTAAGATATGTTAATAGATACTAATATATATTAACATCACAAGGCAACAATAATTAAAGGAGTGAGGTATTAGTGCAAGAGCAAATGAACAGATCAATATGACAACATGAATAGATAAAACTCAGGTTAATATATTTAACATGGAAGAAGACAACATGGTAGAGATGATCCAGGCAATAAAAGACAATATGAGAAAATAATGAGAAAATGATGCACTGTTTAGTGATTAATTTTGGAAACACTGGCTCTTTACATAAAAAATGAATCAATAAATAAAATCAGATCCCTCCTAAGATCACATGCAAGGATCAGCTCCAATATGTTAAGTATAACATGTGAGGTTAATAAAAAATGGAATTTTTAAAAAAGTGGAAGAATGGTGTTATTCTGAGCATAGAAAAGGATTGTTAAAAAATGACAGAGGCCATAACACAATGTTATAAGGATTACTATGTAAAATTAATAATAATATATACATATCAAAATAAGACATTGTACTAGCCATATATTAAAAAGGATTGCTAATAAGAATACATAAAATGGAAATTGCAGCTGAATCAGTAAAAATGCACAAAGAATACAAGCAAGAAATTTCAGAGACGGTAACACACAAAGCCACAAGCATTATTAAAAAAAAAAAAAAACCTGCTTAAAATCAGTAACAATTGGAAAAGTCAATTAAAATTACAAAGAGTAATTGTTTTCCCTGGGGTAGAAATGCACTGGTATTGAAACCCTTACTGAGAGCTGGTGGCAGTGTCAATTGGGGCACAATTCAGGAAGATGATAAGGTACATACATGCATAGCCTGTGAACCTAATATCTGCTCCAGAGAATGAACCTCAACAATTTCCCATCCATGTTTGTAAAGGCACATGTAAAAGCTTTGTATTATAGCATTATTTTGAGTGGTTGGAAGTTGAAGGCAACCTGATTGTCCTAAGATAAAACAGAGGCAATGGTTGGCGGATGCACGCTGTTAGCATAACTGGGAAAAAAGCACTTAGAAATACATATGACAGCATAGCTGTAGCTAAGAAATATACAGATTGTGAAGCAGTCAGAAATATAATGAATCTATATAACACATTATGGTTTACAAAGTTAAAATAAAAAAATAATAATAATATGGTGCAGCCACTCTGGAAAACAGTATAGAGTTTCCTCAAAAAGTTGAAAATGGAGCTACCCTATGACCCAGCAATTGCACTACTGGGTATTTGCCCCAAAGATACAAATGCAGTGATCCAAGGGGGCACCTGCACCCCAATATTTATAGAAGCAACGTCCACAATAGCCAAACTATGGAAAGGACCTAGATGTCCATTAACAAATGAATGGATAAAGAAGATGTGTAGATATAATAGAATACTACTCAGCCATCAAAAATGAACTCCTGCCATTTGCAACAACATGGATGGAACTAGAAGGTATTATGCTGAGCGAAATACATCAATCAGAGAAAGACAGTTATATGGTTCCACTCATATGTGGAATTTAAGAAGCAAAACAGAGGATCATAGAGGAAGAGAGAAAAATGAAATGATGAAATCAGAGAGGGAGACAAACCATAAAAAACTCTTAATCAAGGAAACAAACTGAGGGCTCCTGGAGAGGTGGTGGAGGGTGGGGGAATGGGGTAACTGGGAGATGGGCATTAAGGCGGGCCCGCGATGAAATAAGGACCAGTTATTATATCAGACTGATGAATCACTGACCTCTACCTCTGAAGCCAATAATACATTATATGTTAATTAACTGAATTTAAATTTAAAATTAAAATAAATTTAAAAATTAAAATAATTTGAAATTGGAAAGGAAAATAAACACATGAATAAAATGAACATTTCGAAAGAACACAAACAAACAAAATAACACATAAGTACAATAAAATGAAGGCAGGATATTAGTGGTGAGATGTGTTGATGGGGTACTGGAGGGTTGAGGGGGAAAGAAAAGTCAATACATAGATCAAATGAAAGAGGACACCTTCAGGGCCCAATAACTTTAATGGGCCATCCACTGAAAGGTATGATGAACACTTCATCAGAGCTGAAAGATTAAAAAGGGATGATCTATTTTGTTCTCCAGTCTTATGAGAAACAGAGACACAGATGGAACTATATGTGTGAGGAGAAACACCTGTGACTAGAACTAGAGAGGGGACGGAAAGAAGGTGAGCTATGATTAAACCTAACCCTGAGGGAAGAGAGGAGAGAAAAGTTTCTGGAGGAAGCTGTGGAGATTCATGGGGAGACTAAGAAAGCTTCAGTAAGGTCAGGCCACATCTTCTTGGAAAAATTCTGTCTAAGTCTTGGCTGTGAGCCGTCTGAGGGACTGTGGTCTCATGCAAAGGTGAGAATGGATTTCTGTGGGACAACTGGGGCTCTAGATCTATTATGGTGCCTGGTAAAAAGGAATACAAAACAAAACTATAGGGGCACCTGAGTGGCTCAGTGGTTTAAAGCCTCTGGCTTCAGCTCAGGTCATGATCTCAGGGTCCTGGGATCGAGCCCCGCATCGGGCTCTCTGCTTGGCAGCGAGCCTGCTTCCTCCTCTCTCCCTCTCTGCCTGCCTCTCTGCCTACTTGTGATTTCTGTCTGTCAAATGAATAAATAAAATCTTAAAAAGAAAAAACTGTACACACACACACACATACATATATATATATATATATATATAGAGAGAGAGAGAGAGAGAGAGAGAGAAGGAGGGGCAGAGAATAACTTTCTTAAGCCATCTTAATTCTTATCATCTCTAAATTATGGGAGAAACTGGCAAATTTCAGATTACAAATCATGTAGGCCAGAGAGTCTTAGCTGGGAAACAGGATTAAAATCATTCCCCAAATATGGGATCATTCAACACAAATGCTAAGAAATATTTCCATAAGCAATTTATAATATGCAAAGTTCCAGGGAAGGACAGAGCCATTTGTAAAACAGGGTACGGAAAGCTGTAGACCTTTCTCCAGAACACCTTAGCTGCGCTCACAACGATCCCATTCTGAAGACCCCAAAAGACATCATGCACAAGAGTCCCACCCCTTTGTTCCCCATCTTCAGTCAAAGAGCAGAACTCACAGGCCACGTTTCCCAACGCAGAAAACAGAAGTCAAGACCTTTTGCTTATATGGTAAGAAGGGATCACAGTTTGCTTGTGTCAGTCCCAAGGGATCACCACAAGCTTTAATGACCAGTTTCTGATGACAATATCATATTCACAACCTGAAATTCTGTGCTCTCCACTGGCCCCATCACGACTGTCAGTCACCAGTTTTGTGGGATTTATTTATTTATTTATTGCTTGCCATGAGAAACAGCATAATTAATAACACAATGAGTGGAAGCAAAGCTTAGATGGACTGGATGGCGCTGCTGATGACCGAATCCTCGGCCACGTTCCCCTCTCCAGGCACACCACATCTCCTGCTGTGCTTCGGTCAGTGTGTAACGTAGCTTACAGTTTACAGAGTATCACCAAGCCCCTCGACCAGGCGGTCTGTTGGTAACAATTATCCACAGTGTGTATGTTCTCATGCAGGGATCCAGCTACAAGAAAAATTAGTTACCACTGAATAATAATTTTGATGACCTTAACCGTGGAGTACTTATTGAATTTTCATATAACCTCATCATGGCTGGCAATAAACATTCTGCAGATATTACTTCATGATTTTAAAAGTAAATAAACAAACAATGACTGTGACACTAAGTAGCTTGACTAATTAAAAGTAGCAGAGCTGGAATTTCAGGTCAAGACTTTGAGTCCAGAGTCAGTAATATTAATTGTTGCCGTGTATAGCACCTTTCCTAATCCAACCCTTTATGTAAAAGATTACAAATCTGGTTTAGAAAGTTTGAAAGTTTAAGAATACACACCTAAACAGAGGCACGCCCAGAATCATGGTATCTCACTCCTATCATTATGAGCCCATTCTGTTAAAGCAATACACACTGCAAAGACAAAAATAAAAATGTAAAATGCCTATGTTTTAATAGAAAGAAAATATGATTTCTCATCCATGAGACTCCTCTTCCCAGTAAAAAAGGTTCTGTAAAGAGACCACAGACTTCCTCTGAGAAAACTGGCTGTAAGTATGGATTTTCATTTGGGAAATTCATATATCAATTAAACCTCATTATTTTTACTTATTAAGCTTGGATACTAGCACACTATTTTTTTCCCAAATATCTGTATTATATATGTCCACAGGAAAAAATAGAATATTCAAGTTTTTGAACTGTAGCCATCTGTGGGGTCACTATTCTAACTGCCAAAAGAATTCTACTGTCCAATTTAAGGTTTTACACACCATTTGGTACATTTATTTCACCTGAATGGAAGTATGGGTTTCCATATTAAATTGAAATAATCAGCTTGAAAGTGAGAACTTCAATATAACTTATATCTGAAATGTTTTAACAGATGGGTGTTTGATTCATAGAGAAATTAAAATCAGTCACTTGTGTATATAGGGAAATAAACAGTAAAAAACACACTGGCATATAGACCCCACTTCTCTGCCTGCTGAATGAATGATTTCATTTTGACGATTAGTCATTTCTAGTCTTGAAAACAATATTTTTTAAGATTTCATATCCTATTAATAGAGACAATTTAATCCAATAAATATCCGTGTGTGCCATGTTTGTATGAGACATTATGTAAAAACACTGGAAGACATAAATGGTGAGTAATTTAGATCCTCGTCTTGCAATTTTAACAATGATATAAACATGTATAACAAAAAACCCCAAAGAAAATGCAAATCATACAGATGTTCATCTAAGTGAGAAGTAATATATTTTTATATGGAGTATAGGAGATTATTAATAGATGACAGTTTATTTAGATAACCCTTAAAGGGTGACAAGGATGTGAGAACATACAAAATGCCCCTGAATTAAACTTTCAGAACCTCTTTTCTATTAAAACACTATTAAATTGTTCATGCTTGATTTTCCAAATACTAGAAAATGTCTTTGTGGCAAAGGAATACACACACACACACACACACACCCCCTTGGAGTTTTATGTGGTCTCGTCTAACTTAGGTATCCCATAGCATCCATTTTATCCCAGAGAAGAAGATTAAAAAATTCTGAGTGAAAAATAATTATTTTTATAGTATCATATTGTCACTTATTAAATATAGGAATAACCATATAATGATTGGATATTATCATAGACTCATAAAATAATGAGTAATTGGAATTTAACTTTTATATGTATCTAAGGTAATCCCTATACCTCTGTGAATGTCTCATATAAATTTTTGATATATTAGGAATGGACCTACAGCATTAAGACGTTTGTAAATATAACAAAGCTTCTGAAAGTGTCCTGAATCTACTTTTGTCCTACGATATCCTGAAAGGAAAAATGCAAACAGTGAAACAACTTGATTCTGAACACTGAAAATTCATTTTTATCTTTGTTTAGATATAAGCAGACCCCAAGCCAAACCTTACAAACCATTTAGGCTAGGCTATTTCCTCATTTTACTGGAGTATGAGAATCTCCAAGAACTGTTCTTAAGTCTCTGCATGTCCTTGATGTAGTCTAACGAAGAAGTCATAATTACTCCCAAAGCTTATATTAAACTTAATTGCCCAGGATTATTTAGTTATTTGGAATATAGCTGATTTTGACCTTCAAATCATGCTATCTGGAAGAAATAACATAAAGTGCATTCAGCACATAAAAATTATACTTCTTTCACTTGATACTGGTAATTTCTCTTTAAATAGACCTCAACAGAGAATTATTTAAAAAAACATTGACTCATTATCTCTAGAGTCAAGATTCTTCTTCTCAACACTAAACTCATTTTTAATGAGAAGAAATCTAATAATTTCAAAAACACAAGAGCCATATCAATTATTAATTTATTTTTAAAACAATGAATATATGAAGTACATCTTTAATGTGTGTGCATTAATATGGTTGCCTTTTTGCACTTACTGATATTAAGTCATTTTCTCTATCTTAACAGTTAATTAAATTTTGAAGTTTAAGTGCTACTATAGGGTGGTTCTTATAACCCAAGCCAGTTCCTTTGCAATTAAAGTTTCTAATTTTTCTAGAAATTCAATTTACTGAGTAATTGCTAATCACAAAAATATCAATAATGCATATCTTATTTTGTAGTTGCAGGTCAAATATAACAACATTTGTTTTATTTTATTCTATACAGTTTGAGAGGCTAGTAAACTGATCTTGACATTGTTCTCCCCTGATCGTGAATACAGACCTTGATTCAGGATCCATCTCAAAGTATATTATTACTCATCCACCCCTGTTGATGTACAAGATGTAATCTGTGTAGGCTGGGTGATTATTCCTTCATGGAAATGCTAATTAGCACATGTCTCATTAGAGAGAGCAGGATCATTCATGAGAATTCTATGTTTATTTTACGTTTCAGGCCACTAAGGTCTTTTACATATGTGTTCTCTGGCCTAGACCTTGGTGAGGATGCCCACATGGACATGGAGATTAAGATTCATTAAAAACAAAACAAAAAAAGACAGCGAAGGAAACTCACACATCCTAACTTTAAAATACGGGGACAAGGCATACAAAATGCAGTTAGCAGCCTCCTGGAATGATAAGTCATCCCTTAAGCAAAAAGTTTTCCATCTATGAGAAAGATTAAGCATGGATTTAAAATATGAGTGTAAAGTATGTATTTAAAAAATAGTTTCCATTATATTCATCTCATTGTCATCTCATTCATTAGTTTTTAGAAATCTATCTTTATCATTTTTATGGACAAGTATAATTTTTTCTAAAGGAAAATGTAGAAGTGTTTTTTTTTCTCATATTATTCTGATAAATTGAGCATATATTTGTTACATGAAAGCAAGCTGGTGCAAAAACACACCAAAAAACCACCTCAGAAGGCAAGTAAGTAAAAGTTTTCATGAAAAAGGGAGGCAGAGCCAAAGGACTACTTATGCAGGTCAGTGTGCTAATACTACTTCCTGCCATCACCTACAGCTTTCTACATCTCTAATGGAAATTGCATAAATTGACAAATTATTAACTCGTACAAGCCTTAGCAGAGAATGAAATCTCAGCTGGCTTAGCATATTCCATGCCATTAGTAAGCAATTCTGAAGTCGATCCGAGAGACTCTGTCTGGGTAAGTGCATATATCTTATTTTAATATTTTTCAGCACCATTTTCCAAATTAAATTGAATATCAAAGTGGCCACGTTTTTGCTGAATGGAATAAAAAATGGCTCTTTTGCATTAAGATTGGGAGAGAAAACATTTCTATTTAAAAAGAATTAGAGATGCAAAGCACTGTGTTTCTGAGTTGCATTCTATCAATTTATTTGACTTGGAATACAGTGATATAGAAATGTTAGCCGTCACTAAGCACTAGGCAAACAGCTGCCGCGTGCTTTGCCGGTGGAGAGCTGACATTTTTATGAGATCTCTCAGCTGGAGTGGCAGAGGAGCATGGGAGAGTAAAGGAGAAACACCTGTCACCCACTCATTTTATTCTCAATTGTAGTATCTTGAAGGGAAAGAAATTACTTAAAAATGAAATATCTGCCATGATTGAGATGGAGACATTATACTGTGCCGTTTGAGTCTATTATCTTTACATTGAGAGAATTTTAAATACATCATAATATTTCTTATATTCAGGTAAACAGGTTTCATGAGCTAAAATGCATTATATATCGTGCATGATAGACTACAACCTAAAAA
Organism: Mellivora capensis; assembly: GCA_004024625.1. Taxonomy (NCBI): domain Eukaryota; kingdom Metazoa; phylum Chordata; class Mammalia; order Carnivora; family Mustelidae; genus Mellivora; species Mellivora capensis. Next base: position 8,498 of record PISX010021217.1, read on the forward strand.
TAAATTTTTTCACTCTTTTTCTTTGGTTGATGGGAATGCTGTTAATGAGCCTCATTCTCTTTTTCAGTACATCTTTTGACAAATATTAGGCTTGGTTAACTTGGTTAAGAGAAGAATGTTAGATTCCAGAAACAAAAACAAATCCATTAAGGACTGCATGGCCCCTGGGTTGATCATCTTGTTTCAAATGAGCATCTGAAGCAGTGCCTCAATCATGCGCATCAAGGAAACAAACTAATAAAGAAAGAATCTCTCATAAAGAGACTTCAAAGGACTATTGGTGACAAAAGGAACAGACTACTAAATTGAACGGAGAATTCAGAAGTTTTCTTGGAGGGGCAGACACACGGGGATTTGAAGACTATGGTGAAATTATATCGTGAGAAGGAAAATTCATTCTTAAAAAAGTACATTTGGGGAGCATGTGTGAAGAGGCATAAACTGGGTATATTTTATGAGTAGGAAAGGGAGAAACACTCCCTGGCAAAACTAAGGGAAAATGCCTGTCAGTCATGCTTATAAAAAGATCAGAAATCATAGAATGGAAGGCACTAAGGGGCCAGAATTCTATCTCCTGTCTATAGGGACCCTTTTCTCTGATTTTACCGCCTGTGCCACCGGATAAACCCAAGACTGTGAAGGACCAATGGAGCCCATAACCGTAATTACCAAGGTAATGGACATGGACTTTGTCATTTTATTTGGAGCCTAATGTGGGTCAAGTGGTTTTCAGAAAATATTGTCTGAGAACAACAGGCATACAACTTGGACATGACAGTAATTCTACCAAATTATAAATACATCTCCAGTCTTAAGACGTAGATGAAATGATTTAATCCCCAGAATGGGGGCATTCTCAAACTCCAGTCTTCCATTTCTTCTACTGAGTGATTCCACCTGAAAGTAAAGAGGACGTCCTGGATCCACACCAGATTCCACATCAGATGTTTTCAAGTCAAAAAAGAAACCTCAGCAAAGGTAAAGTGGCAGAAAGAAAGAGGGACTGTGGGGAAATAGGAGAGAACAACTTTAGGAAAAGGAAGTTCCAGAATGTCGTGGAGATGACTTTCATGGAGTGGCTATAAAGGAGAGAGGCAGCTAAACTAGATGGATGATTATTTACTTTCCGCCAACAAGCCCAGCGTCCTCAGATGAGCTGTGGGGAAACTCTCCAGAATGATTACGTGCACATCTTGATTAAAAAAAAATAACTTCCACACTCCCACACTTCCTCATTGTTAGCAAAGGGCAAACACCTCCATCAGTAAAGAGATGTAGACTAAGGGGCTGAAAAATGTAATGGATTGCCCTGTTACATTGTTAAAAAAGAATTAGATATTCATGTTTTGAAAGAAAGGAATTTAGTAAGCCACTACTCTGGAAGTAATAAAATGCAAGCATAAAAGCCAATTCAAATATTTGTTAGAAAACTGAAAAGCCAGGGTGTGGGCCCATAACAGCAAAGAAATGAGACATGCTCCTGTCCAGATGATGTCACCCTAGATGAGATGTGCTCCTCATGGTAATAATGGGAATAACATGGAGAAGAGAGAAAAGAAAGGAAAGAAAAGGAAGTATAAATTATAAAGCTATAGGATTGTAGGCCTTCTCCTAGATGTTTCACAGTCAAACATCTGTTACCTTAATAAATTCACTTTTATGGTCTTATTTAACCAAGAATAGATGTTACTCTGAAAGATGGATAAACTAAAAAAAAAATCATTAGTGTAAAAGTTAAATTTATTAAGCATAGTAAAAGGGCAACATATTGACTCTCATATTTGTCTTCACAGGCAGGGATTAGAACACATGCCTTTAACTTATCGGTCTAGCTTCAAATGTTTCTACAACTAATGCGCTGTGTAAGAATCCTACAGCAGAACTTACAACTTATGGTAGAATCTGATGACTTCCATGTATCCTGACCTAGCTTTTATCCTGTTGTGGACACACATTTCACTTTTCCATGTTACAAAAGCCACTTTACACTATTATTATGTTTCTTTTAAAAACTCAATTACCTTTTAAAGGAATTTGTATAATAAGAAAAAGTATATGTTTACCTATACATTTACTATCATTCACAAAAGGAGATTCAAGAATTGCATATGCAAGCAAGGTTGTCAAACATCTGGCTTTATAGAAGTGAGAGAATTCTGGATTTTTCTGCATGGCACCAAAGTAAGAACAAGGACCTTCAAAGGAGATAAAGACAGAAAAGAGGGCCAGAGACATGCAGTGTGAGAAAGAATTGTCTGTTGGCACTGACTTTGAAGATGGAGAAAAAGGGAAATGAGCCAAGGAATGTGGGAAGCTTCTAGAAGCTGGAAAAGACAAAACATAAATTCTCCTCTACAACCCCTAGAAAGAAATGTAGATCTGCTGCCATGTTCCTATAGTTCATTATGACCCGCGGAGGCTTCCTAATGTATTGAAGTGTAGGATAGTACATTTGAATTGTTTTGAATTGTGAGCCATTCATTCTGGGGCACTGTGTTGCTGCTGCCCCAGAAAACTAATACACCCTCTGTCCTTACAGTGGGAGACCCTCTGAAGGCCATCAACTGGGGAAGTTCTAGAGTTTGTCTTCTTCATTCTCAGCTTCTCAAGGACCTGTCCTTTGTTGTCTGGTTTCCAGGGTGATGGAGACGGTTGGTTATTGCATTTATTTTGCACATTTTCTTCTATTGCTTTAGGTTGTTTCAAGCAGACAAACAAATCCAGTCTTTCTTAATCTATCTTTGCCAGAACCATAATTCACCAACTTATTTCTTAATGATGAAAAAATATTAGTAGACTCAAACTTGTTTTCTTTCTAGTAGAGCAATTAATTTTTTTTTTAATTTTTAAGAGATTGATCAAGTTGGTCAACTTCATTGCATTTTAGTCACTCTTCCCAAATGGTGTTGGCTATAGTAATCTAGATAATTTTAGGTGAATAACTTATTTAGAAGAAATATTTGTTCCCTATGTCTTGCTTAGTCATTACTTCTTGCATGAAGATGGGGAAGATAGGCTGTGCATTCCAGTGCCAGTGGATGTCAGTGAGGGGGGTGGGGAAAAGGGAAGGCTGACTCCCAGGACAGCTGCAATGAGGCAATCACCTAAATTAATTTGTTGGGAGCCATAACCTGGCCTTATTTCAGAGAGGAGGAGGATTGACAGTCAGCATCTGCACTTGTGCCTCTCTCTTAAGGAGAGAGTCACATTAGCCAAGACTCTGAGATTGATGTCAAAATTGAAAATGCCCTTCAATCTGTTACAAAGATAAATAGACTTAACAAGAAACCACTCATACTATTTTTCCAGCACATTCTCTCCATTAAATCTACCTATATAGACAAATTATCAGAATTCTCTTTAGTGATTTTAAACCCAGAATGGAGAAACGTTGGCAGGGAAAGGGTAAGCACACAATTCAAATATTTACAGGCATCAGGATAAAATATCCAAGTATATTTGACTCCAAGAAAGATAAATTTATCTCAGCAACCAGACAGATCCAATATCTCCAAAGACTTCCTCCCTGAGTCCTGCCAAGTTTGTACTACAAATATTATTTTTCCTGGGATTTTTTTCCCAAAAAAATTGCCTATTCACATTTTTTCACTAGATAAGGTAGTGTTTTCACTTAAATTTCAGCTGAATTCTCTGAGTTTACAACATATTATGTCCCTTTAAGTAGGCTTTGAATAGTGTGTGTGTGTGTGTGTGTGTGTGTGTGCGTGTGTCTGCATGCACACATACAATCTTATTTTTCCCTTTTAGGAATCAGACATACTGTTTATCTATTCCCAGGGTGGTGGTAGAGGCTAGGGAAATGGAGAAAGACAAATCTCATTTTCTTGATTTTTTGTTATTTGATATGAATTTAACAGTCTAGGAGTGGTGTCCTAGGGAGTAAAGGGTATAGCCCCATAGCCAAGGTTTGGTGATTTTGATTTCTGGTCCTCTGTCCTCCATCAAAGGTGAAACTGCCCCTAGAGGCTGTCTCCTGCCGTTGTCCCCCTCCTGTGCTCACACAGTGCAGGGCACTGCTCCTCCAACCCCGTCTTTCCTTGCAGGGCCTGTGCAGTATGGAGAGGCAGCTAGGAGGGAAGACCATGCAGGGGCCTGGGCAGTAGAGGCTGTCCACACCCAACTCCAGTAGGCACTGGGAGCTGCTGATATGGCAGAACAGAGATAGGCACCCACTCTGTGTTCTTCCGTTCTCTTTGGACAGAGTCCACCCAGGTCAGTGCAGAGGAGAGGAAAGAAAAAATGAGTCAGGCAAATTCACTCCCCACAACCATCTCTTCCCTGGGCTATTGATCTCTGTTCAAGCAGCCATCACGTCCTTCCCCCACCAGGTCTCTGTCCTCTCTGTCCTCTCTGTCTCCCCAAGGCTCCCCTACATTTTCTACCCTAGTTCCAAGCCCTTCCCTCCCACTGCTGTGACTGAGAGGGAAGCAGCATGTGCACAGACCTTGCCAACTCCGCAGGAAACAGAAGCCCCTTGTCGCCAGCCCTTGAATCCAACACCTTCTCCCCAGACCTGCCATCCCCTAGTCAGTCAGCTGTCAGCTCTTAAGTCTGGCACCAAAATTACCCCTTTGCCACCCCATGTCCCTAGTTTGTTCTCCATACTTGAGCCAGAGGGATTGCTTGAAAAAATAAAATGCGATCCTATTGTCTAGCCATACGAAAGAAAATGTGATTATAACACTTCTAACCAGCGCTCTTCTGGAGCCAAATAACATTTACTCCACTTCCCCAGCACTGTCTCTTCTTCCACAAAGACTGGCTTTCATCTCTTTAAATTATCCAGTTCTCCATCCTGAATCAGGGACCTGATGTATGTTTTCTCTCTCCAGAGCGCCAGTTTTTCTTGAATTTCACTTTATTTAAATCCCATCAGACTCACATTGATTCAGGACCCCCTCTTGCATGCTTTCATAATCCTTCTAAAGGATTTCACAGTTCTAAAATTTGCATGTTCTTATGGGATTTTAACATAGACTATCCATCACCCCCCTTCCTTTTCACCCAGTAAGCAGGCGGTGTGTCTGTTTTCACTATCATTTTAGGGTTGGTAGTTAGCACATTATCTGCACACAGTAAAATTCCGATTTTATTTTTAAATGATGAAATGCTTGGTAAAATTGAACTGTGTGTGTCCTCAAAGTACTTTAAATGATTCAGTGGTCGTGTTTCCTTTACACGTGTTCTGAAATGCAGGCTTTGGGGTATGCATTTCATTGGGCTGATATTTCAATTATCCTTTCACTACATAGTCCATCATTTGCTCTTCCAGACGTAACTTTAAAGACATCCTTCATTCTTCCTAGGAGAGTAGAATTAAAATTTGATTTCACATAGGAAATTGTACTACTTTCTATTTGCAGGAGACATTTTTCCCTTACTGAGATATAAATATTTCCTAACAATGATGAAATTTTGATAATATGAACATTTTACTATAAAAATATTTACCATTTCCATCAGTCATGTGTTGCGATAAGAGATCTGGCTGATACCATGACAATCTGTCGGAGCTGGAGACAGGAAGAGTAAATATATTTCGGTCTATTGTAGCAGAAACAGAAGCCGTCTCAGGGGCTTACTAACCTGCTCATGTTGACAGATCACAATGTCCACATACACTGTGCACAGCATTCCTATTAACATTGCGTCCCTTGTGCTTTTTACTTAAATCCTTGTTATTCGTCTAACCCCAAGTGGGGCCACATCCATCCCGCGGGAGGCTTTCTGGAACGTCTGGGAACTGGGCTGTCTCCCCACGTGATGGGGGCAGGCTTGTTGCCTATGCTAGCCACTTCATGCTCCACACATGCTTCGTCATGTTTCTTTTCCTTTTATGAACATTCCCCATCTGACAAACGACATTATAAAGCATTTCAGCTAAGAGACCAACCCTTATTTTCCTTTGCTATGTATACTCCAACTGGGAACCCAGTAGACAGCATAGCATAAAGACACAGGGATATGCTTTTTGCATCGGACCTACCTGGACTTCAAATTCCAACACTGCCCACATGGGTTATAGAAGCATGAAAAAAAATGTTCTACCACCCTGACAAGTTTCTTCATCTAAATGCATCACCACGTAAGACAAGAAGATAAAATATGTAAGCTATTGCCATGTAGTTATTAATGCTCGGTAAATGATACTGCCTTCCTTTTTATAATTGGAAACATAATATAGAACATAAGTGAAAAGTTCTAAAAAGCAGATTTTGCTCAGATAGCAAGACCTTGACGTTTTTAACCCCCTGTGTGGTACGCTACATTATAAAACTTGTCTCACAATCAGTATGTTGTGTTAGATTTTATTGTATGTTCTAGGGATAGCACAGACATAATGATTTTTAAAAAACCAGTATGCTGCAAAGGCAGATTTTTTTTTTCTTAAATATATTTGGGCAATTACTTTTTCTTTAGAGCATTTAATTGTCTGCAAAGAAAAGAAATAAGCCTTAGCCTTTTGGATTTTCAGGGTAACCTTTTCTGCTTGAAAATCTCTTGAAAGACAGCTTCTTCTGCAGCAGGTGTGGCTTTAATGATGCTTTGATGCCATATGTCAAATCTCATCACTTGCTGGGAGGACTGACATTTCTCTTGAAAGCCCCTAGCAATAGTAGTGCAAGTTGTTGGTGGGCATCTCACATAATACAAACAACTCCTAAAGCCAGCACATTTCTTTTTGGCCTTCTCCAAGACTGCATAAGGGCGGTACCAGTTCTACCATATTGTCTTTGAGAAAGACGGTTTATATATTCCCAGAACATGAGTGCAGTGCTTGTCCTTAGCGATTCATGTCTGATAAGTGCTTTGTAACTTGATCATTGTGTTTTCCTTCTCATCGCTCCTTCTACGTATATATATATATATATTTTGGTAAATTATCCTGTGTGGTGTACAAAATAATAAAACACATACAACTTAAGCCAAATTTGAGAAGTTACAATTTCCTAATTGTATCTTGTTTCTGATACCAGAATATACATTTTCCACAGTTTTACTCCTAAACTCTTTGGAAATCATGGGCAATTAAAATTAGAATAGTTCAGGGGTGCCTGGGTGACTCAGTGGGTTAAGCCTCTGCCTTCAGCTCAGGTCATGATCTCAGGGTCCTGGGATCAAGCCCCGCATTGGGCTCTCTGCTCAGCAGAGAGCCTGCTTCCCCCTCTCTCTCTGCGTGCTTCTCTGCCTACTTGTGATCTCTCTGTCAAATAAATAAATAAAATCTTAAAAAAAAAAAAAAAAGAATAGTTCAAAATTCTATCTGGAGGCGCCTGGGTGGTTTCAGTTGGTTATGCGTCCGACTCAGGTCATGATCTCAGATTGTGAGATGGAGCCCTGAGCTCAAGGCTCAGGACAGGGTCTGCATGATATTCTTTCCTTCTGCCTCTCCCTCCCTTTCCCCTCCTCCCCTCCTCGCTCTCTCTGTTTCTCTAAAATAAATAAATGAAAATCTTTTTAAAAAAGTAAATTCTATCTAGCCAAACCTCCATTTTTAATGGGTGGGATGTGGAGGAACTATTTGAAAGAAATATTCTCCTTTTAGATTACTAAGGCAACTCTTACTGAGAGGGCATTTAAGAGTTTTCCACTTTTGTTGCCAAACTGAGCTGGGACCAGAAATCCGGAGAATATTTTATGAATCAGAGTACACAAGTGCCCAGGCAGGTAATTTAGCCCCAAATATGCTCAGGAAATGCCTTCCTACATTCGGAGGAGAATACTGACTCTTGCGTGACTAATTTTCCATTCGCATATAGAGTAATTGTTTTAAGAACCCATAATACAGTCTAGAGCTTCTTTTCATTTCTAAAGTAGTCACTAAGGAATCCACAGTGTTACTAGGATTCCTAGTCGTTAGATGACATAATATTAAAGAAGATCATATAATTTTTTTATTCTTTGGGTAAATACCTAGTAGTACAATTGCTGGGTCAGAAGGTAGTTGTATTTTCAACATTTTGAGGAACCTCCATACTGTTCTCCAGAGTGGCTGCACCATCTTGCATTCCCACCAACAGTGCAAGAGGGTTCCCCTTTCTCTGCATCCTTGCCAATACCCGTCATGTCTTGCGTTGTTGATTTTAGCCATTCTAACATGTGTGAGATGATATCTCACTATGGTTCTGATTTGCATTTACATGAAGAATACCAAAATACTAGTCTAAAAGGATACATGCACCCCGATGTTTTTAGAAGCATTATCTACAATAGCCAATTGTTGGAAACAGTCCAAGTGTCCACTGACTGATGAATGAATAAAAAAGATCTGGTATATGCACACATATATGTATACACATGGAATACTACTCAGCCATTAAAAAGAATGAAATCTTGCCCTTTGAAGTGACATGGATGGAGCTAGAGAGTTTTATACTAAGTGAAATATGTCAGTCAGAGAAAGACAAATACCATATTATTATTTCACTCATATGTGGAATCTAAGAAACTAAATGAGCAAAGGAGAGAGACAAACCAAGAAACAGACCCTTAACTATAGAGAGCAAACTGATGGTTATCAGAGGGGAGTTGGGCAGGTGGGGATGGGTGAAATAGGTGATGGGTATGAAGGAGGGCACTTGTGATGAGCACCTTGTGATGTATGAAAGTGTTGAATAACTATACACCTGAAACTAACACTATACTCTTTATTAATTACCTAGAATTTAAATACAAACTTTAAAAAAGTAACAAAGGTTATAGAAAGTCACTCATTTATGAGGATTCAGTAAAATTTGTTGAGAGTTTCCTGTATACGCATCTAATGAGCAGTATCATTATTTGGTATACATCACAATTTAAATTTCCCAACACTTCATCACAAAAACCTTGAAAGAGAAAATTTGCAGGAAGCAGACAGTGAATATGGACACAATCACTACCCAGTTTCTGCAATGATGACTTTATCTTGTTTACTGCATATATATCTATCCAATCCTATATTCATACATTAATGCTTCTTATTTTTAAGAGAGTCACACTGTACCCTTTCACAGTTTATCATGTATGCTACAAACTAGAGTTCAATATTTGTTTAGGCTCAGTTAATGCTTTCACAATTGGAATTCCTTGGGAAAGCTGAAATTTCAGTATGATTTATGTGGTCACATTTAATACACTAACCTTGACACAATCCTACAGAGAATAGCAGCAAAGCAAATACAACAATATTTTCAGTTTCCAAGGATACAACTACTTACTGAAGATACTTTGGGTGGCTGAGGATAAGATGATATTAACAAAACAAATGGAGAGGTTCTTCTCATTGGCTTAGCTTCACATCAGTGGAGATGGCAAACCAGTTCTAGGCACTCTGGAGATGCTCTAAGAATAAATTACATTTGACTCTATCTGGCAAATATGAATCCTGACATCTTTTTCTTTCCCTCAGCCTCATAGGTTAGGAGAAAAGAAAGACTCTGGGTCACTGTATCAGCACTCTCTGACATAAGGATGTGACGCCTCCATCCATTCTCCATGACTATTAAGGTAAAAATATGAACATTGATGAACATTTGGGAAAATAAAAAAAATGACAAAGAGTATTGCATTCTTTCCTAATCTTTAGCTTTATCCATGGGACAAAAATAGACCACAATCTTGGGAAAATGTTTCTGCCAGAATCTCTTTTTTTAAAAAAAATGAAGCTACGTGCCCATGTGTTCCCTACATGCTCCTCCCTCAATGCAGAGCAGCCAAATTTTAATAAAGGAAATCCTCAGTCTATAAATAAAAACCTTTCTGTCTGTCTATGTCTGTCTCTGTCTCTCAACATTTTTTAATTGCCTGGTGGAAAATGAAAGCAATTTATGGAAAAACTATTTCAGTCATTGTTTATGTCAGGAAAATAATTCTTAGACCAGTTCTGTAGCTATTCCTGTGATGACTTGTTAGCAGGTGGTTTCTTTTCCTTTGTCCATGTCATTGTGACCAGCATTCATCCGTTGCCAAGATGACCTCATAGGAGGATATTTTCACTGGGTTTTGTGCTTTGTTTGGGTTATTGCTTTGTACTGGTAAACTAGTCAAGCCTTCAAAAATCGCCCTGCAGGAGAAAGGAGCAGAGAACAAGGCTGGTGTTTCTGGCAGGATACAGAGCAACTGGCAGGAGTCGCCTAAGGCGGAAGCCAGGGGAAAGCAGACGGCAACCACAGTCACCTGGTCAGCCCTTTTGAATGGGTGAGCCTATCAATAATTCAAGAGTACCTTCTCCATGAGCAGTATCTTTTTTAGCAAAAAAATAATAATAATAAAGAAAGAAAGAAAAAAGCTTTCTCTTTTTTGAAGAAATGTTTCTGCATTCCTCTGAAACAGAGGTAGAGAATGCCAGTTATATACTAAAAAGCAAACAAACAGCCCCCGTGAAAAGACGGATTCAACAGAATGTGCTCTTCATGAAGTAGAAGGAAAAAAGGAACATCGAAGAAGCTTCACCTTGCCATTTAAATTAAGCGGAAGATAAAACGAGAAAAAAACACCTCTGTGGAGACTGTGAAATACAGACTTTTTAATATGAAAAGCCAGCATAATTTTTGCTTATCTTTTATGCATGCTTTAGGCCATAAATTGATATGGCTTTATCTATGATTTTAAAAATGTATGATTCAATTTTGAAGAAATTGAATAGTTACTATCTATACAATGATACTTATTCATCAGCATTCTATGATATTTTCTTATCATTTTGATACCCAATCTGAAGTAAAAATCATCTTCCTTAATTCTGTAATTTTGGATGACTGTGAAAAATTGACATTTATCCTTCTGCCAAAATCTTAGAAAAGTACATCTAAGTGATTCTCGAAATAGTTTAAAGTCATAAAATGTAAACTGTAGAGAAATGAGTCTAGAGAACATAGTGGTGTATAAGGAAAGGATGCGTTCCCAAGTAGAAAGCTATGAAACAACACGGATGCTTGCCAAAGTGAACAGAACCTTCATTTTCAGTGTTGGGGGCCATCGGGTCAAACATTCACCATTACCCCACCTCAAGCCCAAAGTGCGGGGGCCTACTCCACACCCCTCACTCTAACTTCATGAAGGACCCCGAGCCAATTGTGATTTCTCAGTTGGCCCCGTGTTTCCTACCTTCAGTGCTTTTGTCTAGGACATTTGAAAAGGTGAGGAAATTGGACACAGACCTATGAACCACAACATGAGCAGGAGGTCGATCTTACTATAATCTTACTATACTTACTATAATCTTACTATAAGGACTGTCCGAAGAAATGTATTATTATATGATTATTATTATTATCATCATCCTCATCATATCTTAAACCTCAACTTTAAAGTCAATTATTCTGATACAAATTTTAGCCTAGTGGAAAGGCATCACATCAGGAAAGAGGAAGTGGGAATTGCACAGAATTTAGAAACTTCTGGCAGAAAATCCATAGAAAGACAACACATATCCTATGGCAACAGAAGGGCTACACACCCCATAGAAATAGGTTAACCAGTTAATGTCACCAGGAATCATAAAACTGACACAAATGAAGCTGTAACAGACACTTCAGTTCTTTATCTAGAGAAACGTTTCTGACCCTTCCCCCTTCACTTCAAATACTTCCATTCATAGCCAGCTAGTCTTACTCGGATTAAAAATAACCCATCCACCAACGTCCTCGTGGTTTACTTCTGCCCCATGGGTCTTTTGGTCCATGTGGCTGATGTCTTTTTTCTCCCAAAAGATAAGGTTCCACTTTAATGATGAGACAGTGTCACATGCTTCTCTCCAGGAAGGAAAAAGAGAGGATGTGTGCCCTGAGTTTAATATTCATTCTGCTAACTCCAAATGGCCTTCCCTACCTGGTTAAGACTTTCCTCAGCTTTCAGACGACAGGTAACGACATTCAACGCCCTAACTGTACCATCTTAGAACCTGTATTACTTACTACAGCGGGATAAGTCATCCGAAAGCAAAATATCATATGGCTGTTTATAAACACTTCAATGAGCCCATATGCTACAGGGTACATTCACAGATCACTAATATGGGAAAAATAATCCTACTGTGGGCTACCCATCATATGATTCTCTTACCAGTGCCAGTTTTCACTTTAATTTTAATTTACTTGATTATTAGCAAAGTTGCACACATTGCCTTTTCAAAGTACGTCTTCAAGGTTTGCGTCCATTTACTGAACACTGTTGTTAAAATGGTTTTAGGAAGTCTGTGTGTTCTGGACCACAACTTTAGCTGCATGCATGCATGCACATATCTTCTCACAGCTAATGTTTTGCTTGATCACTCTCATAACTGTTGCTTTTAATGAACAAAACTTCTTAATTTCAATATACTCTAAATTATCAATCATTTCCCCTATATTAGAAGTGTTGTGCAATTTAAAACACGTTACTGTGAAGACAGGAAGTTTTTCTTCTATGTTATTTTCTAGAAGACTTTTATAATTTAAATCTACAGTCAACTTGGAATTAATGCTATGTATGGTAGGGGCTCAGCACCAGAAATTAAAGTTTTCCAACTGATAGGTACCAAGTACCGAAAAGAGTGTTCTTTCCTCATTGTTCTATGGGACCATGTGTGTCAAGATAAAATTCTTATGCATGTGTGCCTCCTTCTAGAGCTGCTACTCTGTCTCATTATCGTGTCCATCCCTGTATCCGTTCCAGACTCTCCTAAATGATGCAGGTGCACAGAACTCTTGACACCTAGAAAACTTGTCTTTACTTCTTCTTTAATTGTCTTGTCTAATATTGGTTCCTTTCACTGCCATGGAAACACTGCATTCTGTTTGGGGGAAAATAACCACCTGGAATTTACATTTGTTATTTGGCATAACACTAAGCTTCTGGAGTATATTTTCCTGAGAATTGACTATTTAAAGAAATATGCAGTCTTCCAATCCATCAGCACAATACATCCATCCATTTATTTTTCTCCCTACATAATTTGAGTAGTTTTCTGAGCAAAAAAATTATACATGCTTTTGTGTTTCTTACTAGAAATTTGATTTTTGTGGTGTTGTAAATGTTAAAATTATATTTTCTCATTAGTTAATCTAGTGTAAAAATGCAACTGATTTCTGTATCCTGATTTTGTATCTGACAACCTTAGCTCACTTATTAACTAATAATTTGTATAATATTTTAAATTTCTATACAATCAAATGTCTATAAGGATTGACATTTTATTGTGTCTATTTTTGTCCATTTTGTTCTCTCTTTTGATTTATTGCATCCTCTAGAAACTCCATAAACTTAAATATAGACAGTAAGACCAAGCATCTCCATCAATAGTTCAACATTTAGTATGCCATCTTCTGGAGTTCTTTTTCTATATTTAAAGTCAGGTTAATGATTCCTCTTTTTCATTTGTTAGGATTTTCATATCATAAATTTACTTGCAACTATGTGATTTTTCTTTTTTTTCTATTGGAGAATTATACTGATTTTAAGCTTTTTTCCTGAACATTACAAACATCCCTAAAAGTAAAGATAATGGTTCCACATGTTGCTGTGGAACGGTCACCTGATTCAGCAACTACCCACACACAGCTGATATTATTGTATCTGTCCTCCCTCATCTCCCAAAGACTATTTTGCTGTACTCTCCAATTCCATTTTTATACCTGCAAAAGTTAATAATCATGACCTAATATCATAAAAACAAATCTTCAGTTCCCCTCAGTGTTCCTCAATATATTTCTTCCAATAAATAGATACCTACTTATTTTTTGACTAGTTGATGTGAAGTGTTATCCAAAAACCTTCACACTGTGTTTGGTTCATATGCATAGAAGTCTCTTAGTCTATCCCCCACCTACGGAACTACTCCCTCCCTCCCTCCCTCTCTCTCTCTCTCTCTCTCTCTCTTTCATTTTTTCTAACACATTTTGGATTTTGCTGATTTTTGCCTTGGTGTTACGTAGTATGTCTTTCTGACCCACACACTCTGTTAAAATGCCATGTAGATCTAGGGGCTTGATCAGATTCAGTTCCTTGTTTTGGCAATTCTATACTTCCTGGAATAACACAATGTAAACATAGAATGTTTGTCCATCCCTACTTTTTGACCTGAAAATCAGTGTGTTCGGGCATTTTGGGACTAAAACATCCATTATAAAATTCACTATCATGTTTTTTTCTTTTATCACCTATTGATTTCAATAGTTGTGTGCGATCGTTGTCTTGAAATGTTATTTAGCTGTTCATTATAAAATAACGACACTATAATTGTGGCAATCTTCATCTACTGTTTGGTAGACCTGGAGTATAGTTCACACAGAAAATGCAAAACATTTTCATTTTGTGGTTTTCAGACAATGACCAGCTTTCATAGCATCCTCTAAGTTTCATGTAGAAGTACAGTTTCATGCATTCAATCCTGTTTGGCAAGTTTAAACAAATTGCAGGTAGTTTTCTTTCTTTTTTTTTTTAAGATTCTATTTATTTATGTGACAGACAGAGATCACAAGTAGGCAGAGAGGCAGAGAGAGAGTGAGGGGGAAGCAGGCTCCCCACTGAGCAGAGACCTGGATGCAGGCCAATCCCAGGACCCTGGGATCATGACCTGAGCTGAAGGCAGAGGCTTTAACCCACTGAGCCACCCAGGCGCCCTGGTAGTTTTCTTTCTGATGCTTAAATTACCCCAACTTTGCTCAGTGGCATCCTGTTATAAATATACCTTATCTCCTTTGTTTTTTGGTTTTGGGGTTTTGGGGGGGTTATTTTTGTTTGTTTGTTTGTTTGTTTGTTTTGGTTTTCAGTCTTGCCATATTTTGTTATGTTAAATTTTTATTTAAAATTGAATTTTATTAGTTTTACCTAATAACCAACTCGTAACTGCCAGGGAACCTAAAATCACTATCTAGTCGTCACAACCAAGGAGGAAACTGAAATGCGTTTTTAGTGTTATTGGCTATTTCATTAATTTGTTACTTTTACAATTCCCTGTCTTCTATGTCATATGAGTGTAATTATATTCTTTCTCTATTTTCCTGAGATGGAAACTAAGATCATTAATCTTTAGCCATTCTTCTTCTTTTAATTTTTTTAAAGATTTTATTTATATATTTGACAGGGAGAGACACAGCAAGAGAGGGAACACAAGCCCTGGGAATGGGAGAGGGAGAAGCAGGCTTCCCGCGGAGCAGGGAGCCCAATTCGGGGCTCAATCCCAGGACACTGGGATCATAACCTGAGCTGAAGTCACACACTTAATGACTGAGCCACCCAGGCACCTCTAGCCTTTCTTCTTTTATGATTTTGAAGCTATATATTTTCTTCTAGGGACTATTTTAAAATCATCCCACAGAGAATATATTTTATTATTTTTAAATTAATAAACATTCTAATTACCATTACATGTTCTTCTTTGGGACACAAATTACTTAGAAGTATGTTTCTTAATTATTAATTATTAAACATATAAGACTGTCTCATTCTCCATTACTGATTTTCAACTTATTTCTACTGTGGTCAGAGTAAATTTTCTGTATAACTTAGTCATCACAAATTTATTGAAACTTGTTTCACAACACTAGTATATTTTTAGGTTTCTTATATACTCCTTAGGTTCTTGAAAATAAAGTGTATTTGAGGCTGTTGTGATGTTTTATGTATGTCAAATCTATCAAAAAATGGCATGCGAGTCATTTCATTGCTCTGTAATTCTTTTTCATATTCAGTCAGCTTTTGAAAGAAGTATGGTTGTATTTACTTATAAATTTGGGGTTTGACTTTTTTATTTTTAGTTCTTTTTATCATATGAAGTGGAGATGTTATTAATTGCATGTAGACATGTAATGCTACAAATTCCCTGTGAATTAAAACTTATAATGACCTCTCTTATCATTAGTAATCCTATCTGCCATTAAGCATTTATTGGTGTTAATATAGTGAAATCAGGTATATTTGGTTATGTTTTTAGTCATTAACTAACTGTCCAAAAATTTGTATTTTACGTGTTTCTAATAAGCAGCATTTGGGTTTTTTTGCACTCAAGTCTGATCATTAAGACTTGATTTGGAGAACTAGTCCAATTATATGTAATGTAATCACTCATAGATTTTTAAAGATTTATATTACTCTTTATTTGGATTCCAGATGTATTTTACTGTTTAAATATCTTCTTCCATGCTTTCCTTTCTGATCTGATTGGGTGTGTTTCATTGTTCTCTTCCCCTGTTCTACATACACAATTACAGTTATTTAAATGGTTTTAATTTAATGATTTGATTTAATTTAATTTAATGTTTTAAAAGATTTTATTTATTTATTTGACAGAGACACAGTGAGAGAGGGAACACAGCTGGGCGAGTGAGAGAGAGAGAAACAAGCTTCCCACTGAGCAGGGAGCCTGATGTGGGGCTTGATCCCAGGATCCTAGGATCATGACCTGAGCTGAAGGCAGATGCTTAACTAAGCCACCCAGGTACCCCTAATTTAATATAATTTAAATGATTTTTCAACGCAGTCATTAGCAGTCAGAGTCTAAAATAAAAGTTTTACTCTTACTGATCCTTGCTCAGGAAAAAGACTTCAGAACTCTTTAAATGCATTTATTTTTATATGAATAGATACACAATCATCACTATTTAGGCATATATATATATATATATATATAGAGAGAGAGAGAGAGAGAGAGAGAGAGAACCTAATGGTATAATTTTTCTCATGCCTTAAAGAGGGCCTCTAGAATTTCCTTTAATATGAGAATGTTATTGATGACTTATTTATCAGTTTTCTGTCAAAAATATATGTCAAGCATCTCTTGTTGCCCTCCATCAGAGGATTGCTCCAGGTTACTTTATAGTGTATTGAGAGAAGTAAAATTTCAATATGTTCTATTAACATGAATTTCTGAGTAAATAAGCGAAATCACAAAATTCTCAAACTATTCTCAAATTCCCTATTATGAAAATCAGTATTTGTTGATTTTCCTAAAGGAGTTCTTTATAAACTCAAAATAACTTACAAGAGAGTATGTCCATTTGTCTCTGATAATTCAGATTTCTCCCATATATTTTTTGTTACATCTTCTATTGGTCTTCCATAGGTTACACTTAAAACGTTTAAGCTTTTGTAATTATGCAAAAGTCTTCCTCAATTTGTGAAACACCCATCCTAAGTTGAAAATACTGTTAACTGAAAATGCATTTAATACTGAACATCACAGCTTCACCTAGCCTACCTTAAACATGCTCAGAAGACGTCTATTAGTCTACGGCCATACCACCCTGAATGCGCCCGGTCTCGTCTGATCTCGGAAGCTAAGCAGGGTCGGGCCTGGTTAGTACTTGGATGGGAGAAGACGTCTATTAGTCTACATTTGGGCACAACCACGTAACACAAAGCCCATTTGAAGATAAAGTATGGAATATCTCATGTGATTTATTGAATACCATACGGGGAGTACAAAAGAGATGGTTGTGTGGGTGCAGAATGGTTGTCAGGGTACTGGCTGTTGACCCTTGGGATCACTGGCTGACTAGAGGATGTGGTGAGTGCCCAGCATCACAAGAGAGGATCCTGCTGCATACATTGCTAATCCAGGAAAGGATCTAGATGCAAAATCTCAAGTACACTTTCTACTGAACACAGACTGCTTTCAAGCCATTGTAAAGTCAAAAAAATCATAAGTCAAATGATCATAAATCAGGAGCATCCATAGTTTAGTTTCTGGCTAAATGCCCTCTGAGAAGCCTAAAAAGGAAACACTTTTCCTCCATTGTCATTTTTTTTTCCTTTAGGAAAACATTGATTTTTCTCAGTAGTGTCCCTAAATGAAGCATGTTCTGTTTTTGTTTACTTCCTTGTTGATCCAATGTACTAGTGTCATTGTTAATCCCACTACTGGTCTGGGGATAGCTAGCAGCTGCCACTGCAAACAGTCATGAGGCCTGGTAGAGGCTAAAAGCTGTTTCCTAAAAATGAATTAAAAGTACGCATTAAAAGTGTTGGGTGGTGACAGATGGTAGCTACACTTGTGGTGAGCACAGCACAGCACATAGAGAAGTTCAATCATTGTGGTGCACCTGAAACTAATGCAACATTGTGTGTCAACTTGACTCAAATTTAAAAATTAAAAAAAAAAAATTTTAATGTCTCAATCAGTTAAGTGTCCACTTCAGCTCAGGTCATGATCTCAGGGTCCTGGGATTGAGCCTTGTTTAAGCCTCCATGCTCAGCAGGGAGTCTGCTTCTGCCTCTGCCTCTGCCCTCTCCCCACTCATGCTCTCGCTCTCTCTCAAATAAATAAAGACTTAAAAAAAATTAAAAATCAACAACAAAAAAACCCCAATCAAATAAAAAAAAACAAGACACACAAAAATGTGGGTATTAAAGACAAAATGATAATTTTCCATCTTAGGAAAACCCTAACGTTGGATTCCAGTTAATTAAATTACTATATTTTGTATATATCAGTAAAGAAACATCCTGGGAGCAAATAAAATCTGTTAAATGTTTAAATGCATGCACCTAATTCTGATACATCATCTTGTGTTAAGAATTTTAGCACAAAAGGAAAGCATACATTTTGACTTCTTGTAACATTCTTAAGATACAAAAACACTGGGGGGCTTGGGGGACCCAATCAATTAAGCACTTGACTCACGTTGTAGGCTCAGGTCATGATGGCAGGGTCAGGAGGTCCAGCCCTGGGTGGGCTCCACGCTCAGTGGGGAGTCTGCTTGAGATTCTCTCTCTCCCTCTGTTTCTTCCCTTCCCTTCAATCACTCTCACTCAGAAATGAATTTTTAAAAAATCTTTAAAAAAATACAAAAACATTTTCTGTATGGCTAACAAAAGCTTGTATCTAACAGTATACACTTTAAATAATCCAAAAGGAGAATTCCATAAGTGCTAGTTTATCTCCCCATTGCAAATGTCTTTTGTAAAACACTGACCACTTCTACCTTCCACAGGAAGCTGTTGGGTGCCGTGTGTGTGTGTGTGTGTGTGTGTATGTGTGTGTACACTTTCCACAAACATTCTCTTGAGAAATTACTTTTATGTCATTAAGGAAAAAAATCACCATTCTAAACTTTAGCCACTATTTCATATAAATTAACTTTATTCCCATTGTTCTAGATACATTTCCCAAAAATCGTTTTTGATATTTGTTATATATCAGTGACTGATAAGTTGCTGAACTTGCAAGAGCTATAGCTTTTTTTTCCCCCTCAAAGTCAATTCAGTCCAATTCCACTCGATATTTACTGAGTGCCTACCTTAAAGCATAAGTCAGCTCATGTCATTCCTCTATTCAAAACTCATCGATATTTCTCATTTCACACAGAGTAAAAAACAAAACTATGCTATGGGCCTGTGAGACTCGGTGCCCCCATGCTATCGTCTCTCCCTCTTTGCCTGGCCCCTCACTAACCATACCCCAGGGTCCCTGGAATCCTTTTTGTCATTCTGACATAGAAGTAGACAAGTCTCCCACAAAAAAATCTGTGTTTGTTGGTTCTTATTATCTATTCTCAATATTTGCATGACTTACCTTTTTTTTAAAGACAAATGTATGTATTTTTAATTTACATTCAATTAGCCACCATAGAGTTCATCATTAGTGTCAGATGGAGACTTCAAGAATTCATCAGCTGCATGTAACACCCAGTGCCCATCGCCCTCCTTAAAGCCATCAGCCAACTACCCCATCCCCTCACCCACCTCCCGCCAGCAGCCCTGAGTCTGTTTCATATATGTAAGTGTATCTCGTGCTTTTTCTCCCTCTCTGATTTCTTTCCATTCTGTATTCCTTCCTTTCCCTTACAATCTTATGCCCTGTTTCTTATATTTCACATATGAGTGAAGCCATATAACTATCTTTTTCTGATTGACTTATTTTGCTCAGCATAATACCCTCCAGTTCCATCCACATGGATGTAAATGGTAAGTAATCATCCTTTCTGATGGCTGAGTAATATTCCATTATATATACTACTACTTCTTTGTTATCCATTCATCTGTTGATGGACATCTCTGCTCTTTCCATAGTTTGGCTATTGTGGACATTCCTGCTATAAACATTGGGGTGCATGTGCCTCTTTGGATTACATTTGTGTCTTTGGGGTAAATACCTAGTAATGCAATCACTGGGTCATAGAGTAGCTCTATTTTTAACTTCTTGAGGAACCTTCACACTGTTTTCCAGAGTGGCTGTACCAGCTTGCATTCACACAAACAGTGTAAGAGGGTTCCCCTTTCTCTGCATCCTTGCCAACATTTCTTTTTCTTTCAAGTAATTTCTGTAAGGTCTGCCCTGAGAATGGTCTTTAAAAGTATAACTAAAATACTCTCTCCTTGACATTTGCAACATGAATGAATGAAATAGTTTATGATCCCTGCTTTCTTGGAAGTCAGAGGGCAGATGGTGATCTGGTAGACAACAAGCAACAAACACTGTAAATAAGTAAATTGTATGGGAATTTAATATGAGAACAACCAGCAGAGAGGAGATACAGTGAAACAGGTGAAGGAGGATGTAGGGCCCTGGAAACAGAGGTGAGAGGAGGACACAGGTTTCCATTTTAAAGATTTTATTGATTTATTTGATACATAAAGAGAGATCACGAGTAGGCAGAGAGGCAGGCAGAGAGAGGGGGGAAGCAGGTTCCCTGCTGAGCAGAGAGCCCGATGTGGTGCTCTATCCCAGGACCCTGAGATCATGACCTGAGCCAAAGGCAGAGGCTTAACCCACTGAGCCATGTGGGCGCCCCCAGGTTTCCATTTTAAATAAGTGATTTAATATATTAAATGAGATAATCTCACCATTTCTCTCACATATGTAATATTTGAAAATTTAGCATTATAGTTATATTGTAAATGCATTAAGATCCACAAGTATTTCAGTGAAGATATATGTGTTGCAATTAAATCAAAATCCTGGAAACATAATTAAATTATGCTTCCTTTTAACATGTTCCTCTTTCTTTTTTTAAAAGATTTTATTTATTTATTTGAGAGAGAAAGAGAGAGAGCATGCATGGGGAGGAGGACAGAGTGGCAGGCAGAGGAAGAGGGAGAAGCAGACTCCCCGCTGAGCAGGGAGCCAGATGTGGGGCTCAATCCCAGGACCCCAGGATAATGACCTGAGCCAAAGGCAGGCCCTTAACAGACTGAGCCACCCAGACACCTCTTTCTTAAACTTTTCTTAGTTTACTTATATTTTATTGTTTATTTCTTTGGGAAATTAGGTGGTTTTATTTATTACTCTATTAACTAGTTTTATTTATTATTATTAGTTAGTTAGTTAGTTATTGTTTATTATTCCATTGACTTACATTTTGAAGGGAAATATGGCATTGCCTAAAGGAATGAGCATAATGGGAGAAGAAGAAGAGGTTGTGTTAGTTACCAAGAAATGCACAAGAAATGCTCCAGTTTATTCTTTCAGAAACCAGAGAATGACCTCCATGCCCTTGACTTTTCAGCCAGCTGGAAATACTCATATTTGCTGTGTAGAGCTCTATGCTCAAATAAATGCTGGTGTATTCTGGAACATTCACTATAGTTTGAGATAAATAATATTCCCAATCTACTACAAATTGTCCTTATTTCTGTATCTTACAATGTTTTAACTAGAATAATCTCCTTCTTGTATGGTACAACTTTAAAATACTTTCCCCTCTTTTGAGTAAAACACCATTTACAAACTCCACCCTGGCCCAAACCTGCTGATGAATCAGAAAACAACAACAACAATAACAACAACAACAACAACAACAAAACACACACAACAGTATTTGTGGCAATCAAAAATGAAAAACATGGGATGACTGGGTGGCTTAGTGGGTAACGCCTCTGCCTTCGGCTCAGGTCCTAATCTCAGGGTCCTGGGATCGAGGCCCGCATCGGACTCTGTTCAGCAGGGAGCCTGCTTCCCCCTCTCCCTCTGCCTGCTGCTCTGCCTACTTGTGATCTCTCTCTGTCAAATAAATAAAATCTTTAAAAAAAATGAAAAATACTATATATATTTTTTTCAGTAAGGTCTTAAACTTTACTGCATTTTATAATATAAAATAAAGATAATTACTATCAATATATTTATAGAATCACAGCTGAAATAAGATGCCATCTACCAGAAAGATTAACTCTTATAGATAAAAGTTCTGGTTGGACCAGCTACATAACAGGTGTCATTACCATCACAGATTTTTCAGCCAGCTTCATAGAGTAGGCACCACAAAGGAATTTTATCCTTAAAGTCAGGAAAATTGTGAATATACCATTTTGATAAGGTTTAAAGAGTTTTAAAATAGCTAATTGGAGGCGTACTCTAAGCTCTCCCAAGAGTAGCCAATAATAACTAAAGCACTCATGAAAACAGAAAGATCTTGCTTCACCTGATGTCAACAGACCACCATAAACACCCAATCAATAATACAGTGAGGAATTGGCTCCAGGATAGACAGGAGACCCCAGAACCAGGCACTCATACATAGTCATGTTACATGACACACAGCAGTGTGGAAAGGAGTGTCTTGTTCAACTGCATGTTCAAGTTCAAAAGAAGGAGGAGAAACGATGAGAAAGAAACCAGCATACTACATCAAACTACAAAAACTATTTCCAGCCAGATCATTAATTTCACTATAAAAAGTGTAATTTACTTAGAGAGTTTAAGAAAGAATTAAGAATTTAGCTTAGAGTTTCTTAAGCGCTACTTAAGTCTTGCATAAAAATCTTTAATCATTAATGTAACATAGATAAACTGGATTATATTAAAATCAAATTTTTGTCATTATCACTTAAAGAGTGAAAAAGCAGACCATGCATTGGAAGTTAGTATCTTTAATACACATAATCAATAAAGGACTGAGCTGGTAATGTATACAGAGCTAAATACCAATCAGAAAAAGTCAGGCCCCCACCAAAAAATATGCAAGAGACGTGGACAGGGAGTTCAGAAAGCACATTTCTTTTGTTTTTTTTTTAAGATTTTATTTATTTATTTGTCAGAGAGAGAGCGAGCGAGCACAGGCAGACAGAGTGGCAGGCAGAGGCAGAGGGAGAAGCAGGCTCCCTGCCGATCAAGGAGCCCGATGTGGGACTCGATCCTATGACGCTGGGATCATGACCTGAGCCGAAGGCAGCTGCTTAACCAACTGAGCCACCCAGGCATCCCCAGAAAGCACATTTCAATAGTTAATGAACACTGTTCACTTGGCAACATGAGTCGTCTTGGTATGAAGTGGTTTCTCCCCACACCTAGTGCAATGATGACACTAAAGCAAGAAAAGAACAAAACAGACAGATACAGAGAGATAGGTATGTTTATCTTCCTGTAGAAATACACCAAGTTGCCTATAGCTAGGTTAAGGTATAGATTTGGAATAGGTAGAGTGTGTGCGTCTGTTATCTCCAAGAGAAAAAAACAATTGTTAATTCCACCCAGCAGACATACAGCATTGTGACCTCTTAAGAGTTAAGTAAAATTGGGAATAATCACAAAAATTGAAGCCAAGCTAAAAACTCATCATTGTTGTTTTTAGACAACTTATCTTTAGACCTAAGGGGAAACAACAGAGAATATCTCGACTATTTGGAATGTACCGTAACTCGTTTAAAATAGTACTATTGTATTATGTAGATATTGAAGTGTAAGAATCAAATTATTTTGGTACTAAAGTCTAATTAAACAAGACCATTATAAACCCTGTTAGGTGTTATTGTTAGTATTATTTTTCAATTTGATAGAAAAAATAAAGTTACAAATCCAGCAAACTTCCCTTTTATGTATTTGATAGTCATTTAACGACATTTTTAGCAAGTGTTATTTGAACTGTAGGTTAATAATTATGATCATTGACCACAAAAACTTACTAATGAACTACTACTACGTTTCAGGCAATGCAAAACAAAGATTTTTAAAATTTTAAGTAGGTGGCTTGATTTAGCTTTCAAAATAATCTAGTGAATTAGATCATTTTATTATGGATCCAAATTTTTATTTATAATAACTATGGTAAACTCCGGATTCTGAGGGACCAAACTTTAATGTAGGGTGAACTCAGGGGCCAGAGACGTAATTGCTGTATCATACTTCTTTCCATTGATTTTATTTCTATTGCTATCAGATTACTGATTTTTCTCTTTTTAACTTAAAGTATTAGAGATTAGAAATCACATCTTTGATGTTCATATTAACTATATATATTTTTCAACTTGTTTTCGTCTCAATTTTGTATGAAGTGCTTGACTTTGAAACAATGATGTCAATGTCTTCTCAGTCTTTTCTTTTAGTCATTATTTCATATAAATATAATGGTGGGAGCTCCTGCCATTCTGTCAAGTACGTGACTTGGCTCCATGCTCTCTGGTAGAAGAGGTGATGCATGCAGAACCTTTTATCTGAGCATTCGGGGTGTTGTGAGAATTCAGTGCCCACACTTGCACAAGGCCCTTTTAATAGTGTCTGGGCAGAGTCACTGCTTCATAAATGCTAACTATACCTCTGAGGCTCTCCCCGTATGAAGCCACGTGGCCCATCTAAGGATGGGCAGCTTCCTGTGCTCCAGGAAAAATAGGGACAGGGCTTTTGATTTCTGTAACAGTCGTGTTCTTTGATCTCATATAAACCATCTGTGCTTATTGAAAAAAGTAAATTTCCCAAAATTTATTATGAAGAAAATGAAAATCGCTTGAAATTTAATTATACTAAATGAATGACTTTTCACATTTATTGTTTATGCACATAAATATGGGTACACATAGATAGGTAGATACAAGATGATAGAAAGACAGACAGGTAGACAGGAAATGTAGTTTCTAAATTCTTTTTGACTACACTATGGATTCTTCCAGCAGAGATCTTCAGTGCACATGAACAGTTAAAATGTTTAAACATTTAGTCTGACTGGTCCTCAGTTTCCCCCACACACCCAGTTCTTACTTGGTCCCTCTTCCAAGATCCCACATCTGACCATCAACCCACCATGTGCCCCATGAAGCCAGCTGGGTCCTCAAGTGCCCTCTGTGCAGAATGCACCAAGGTCTCAGGTTCAGAGCCAATGAGTCTAACAGTGTGCTGGCACCACTGTGGGCAATGCCCATGTGTCCCCCTAAAACAGTGGCACCCACCAGGGGTCAGTGCTCCCTAGAGTTAGCCCTCATGGGGTGCTTCACTGAAACTGCCTGCTGGAACGTCCACAATAACCAAAAAGAGGCTAGATGCCCATCAACAGATGAATAAATAAAGAAGACTTGGTATATACATGCAATGGAATACTATGCAGCCATCAAAAAACATGAAATCTTGCCATTTGCAATGATGTGGATGGTATTATGTTACACGAAATATGTAAGGGTATTATGAAAGGGTATTATGTTACACGAAATATGTCAGTCAGAGAAAGACAATTATCATATGATCTCTCTGATATGAGGTATTTGAGAGGCACAGTGGGGGATCAGGGGGAAAGAGAGGGAAAAATGAAACAAGATGGGACTGGGGAGGGAGACGGACCATAAGAGACTCTTCATCTCAGGAAACAAACTGAGGGTTGCTGGGGGGTAGGGGGTAGGGGGTAGGGATAGAGTGGCTGGATTATGGACACAGGGGAGGGTATGTGCTTTGGTGAGGGCTATGAATTGTGAAAGACTGATGATTCACACACTTGTAACCCTGAAACAAATAATTATATGTTAATTAAAGAAAAAAAAAA
>PISX010021218.1:0-34119 GCA_004024625.1 Mellivora capensis
ATTCCATTTACTATAGCACCAAGAACCATAAGATACCTGGGAATAAATCTAACCAAAGAGGTAAAGGATCTGTACTCGAGGAACTACAGAACACTCATGAAAGAAATTGAAGAAGACGTAAAAAGATGGAAGACCATTCCATGTTCTTGGATCGGAAGAATAAACATTGTTAAAATGTCTATACTACCTACAGCAGTATATACTTTTAATGCCATTCCCATCAAAATTCCACTGGTATTTTCCAAAGAAATGCATCCCTTCTAAACACCAAAACAACTCCAGAATGTAAATGTTCACCATTCCCATTTTAAGATGATGAAACTAAACATCTGAGAGGTTACATTATCTGATCAAGGTGATGGTAACAAAAAGGAATGTAACAAAAAGGAAGCTGAACTTATGTTTATCTGAACTTATTAAACAGAAGAATTAAAATATGATGAGAAGATAGTCTTAGGAGACTATCAGAGAAGCATTTAACTTTAGACACGGGATTTTATCTCTAAACTGGAAAGAAAATAAGACAGACTGAGAAATTCTCCTGAGAGACAGACTTGTTCTACACAGTTAAGATAGCACATGACAGTCTTCTGATTGATGGCCAGTAAGTTGTTGAAGTGTTCCAGTACTTTCAGGACACACCTGATTTCAGAAACATTAAATCCTGAAATAGGCTTTTTGGAACTAAAACAATGTTGTATCCGACTATGTTTTATGAAATTGTATTATGAGGCTGACTATTGTTTTAAGATTAATACATCACTAGGAGGAAGTTTCCTTCTATTCCTAGCTTTATAAATTTTATCCATTTGTTTTTAAATAGGTAGAGATGTTGGATTAAACAATTACAACTTTTAGATAAACGTAATTATTTTCTTCTTTTAATTCCCCTTTTTGCCACCACTTACTTAAAGTTAGTCAATCTACATGGGTTTCCCGTTTTACTCCCTAGATTATCCCTTAAAGCTCTTCATTTGTCCCAGTCGCTGATACTATTGTCTTTTCCCATCTACTAGGGGTTTTGAACACATGCTTGCTGTTTTACAAGGCACTCTCTCCATTGCAGTCCTTGTGATTATTTAAAAGTGTAAATCCCTGTCTTGCTTAAAACCCTTTAATAGATTCTCACAGCATTTTAGATAAAGATCAAAATCCATAAAATTACCCAAATTGAAGTCTGTGGGACTTGGGATCTACCAGGCACAGTCAGTGGATGTCAAAGAGTAATGCTGCTTTCTGGGGCTGTCTTTCCTATTCAGGATCATGAAAGTTGGGCATATTCATGGACTGCAAAAAGGGTACAATTACTGTCGATTTCAACTAGATTTTTGACACATTGTTCTTTTCTTTACTTCTTGGGGCTGATGCCAGTTTTGGTCTTTAATGTATACATCCATGGACATTTTAACTGGAATTCAAGGGAAAGAGTTAGGGTTGACAGTTGGAGTTATAAACCAACATTTTAGATTTTTCATATTAAGCTAGCATTGCTATTTCAAAGGCCTGTGGTATGTTAAAATCTTTGGTGAGCATGTGTTAAGTGAATCAAAGACCAATAGTTGGGGTAATGGTTCCAGTGGAACTAACTTCCTTCTCTTACCATATTTCTCTCTTCGTAGTTTGAGAGTCAGATTCAGGCCCTCAAGGTACACAGAGTGAAGGGAATCCTAGAAATGAGCCAACATAAAGGCTTTGCTCAGCTAAGATCTGTTTCTGTAAACATTAAACTTTGGAGCTTGATTGTATAAGCAAGGATGTTAGGGTTATTATATTTTATTGTACAGCTTACATCTAACTTGAACTCAAAACATGAAAGCATCTCATTTTTTAAATGGAAATATTTACAGTCTGTACAACGAAAGACCTTTACTTTGTTCCATGTTCCAGCTATTTTCTGAGGTTCAAAATCACCAGAACATAGAAATAAACTATGTTATGGGAACATACTGAGAAATGAAAAGGAAGGTGGCAAGAGAATGGGACTGGAACAACCTGACCAAACTTTAAACTTACTGTGGAGATAAACAAAACATCAAATGGAATTCACCAGAACAAGGCTAACAAAACACTGAATTAATGCATTAGACACTGTTCTCTCAAGAAAGAGTGGGCAGGGCTCATGTTTTCTGTGTTGAGCAGCCCTTCTCCTTACAACACCTTTAACTTTGATCAAAACCCTTGCCATATGCCAGGTATGTGTCCTTGGGTAAGTGAACATACTTGAGATATAGTGTTCCAGAGGATCTACTAATAAAATATTCCCCTACCCAGGTCCAAAAACTTGGCTACTAATGATGTTGCATGATTTCAGGAAGTCTATGGAAATTTCTCCTCCTGCTGGCCACACATATATCAACCCCACTTTACTCTCCTTTCCCAACTAGTTTGTGACTGAACCTCAAATCCTAGAACCAAAATTTCACTAAATATGCCTCCGTTGCAATGAAAATTCAAATTCAAATTTTAAATTTATGAACACCTAGGAAAAACAACAAATTAGATTGCTAACAACAGAGTAGTATTGTTAGGAAATTAGGTGTCTAGAAAAGGGTTTGGCTATGTGGGATAGATCTCTGTTTTCCTCTCTGAATTATTTCTCCTCAGCATAAACTTTGAGCCCAATAGAAAATGAAATGTCCTTGGATCCTTGAATTCATCAGAGATCTTTAGAGAACAATGAAGGTATAGGTGTGGTGGGGGAGAAGGGTGTGAGGACATGTACAAAGAGGAAGAAGAGGAATGTTAGAGTCTACACACTTGAATTTCTGCTATATGCCAAGCCAAATCACTTTTCCTTTTAATATCACAGAAATAAGAGACACCTCTAGACAGTCCACAGAGAAGGTCCTTCTAACTCCTATCTTAAGAAGTCTCAGACAGAGCTCAGGGACATAAAAATAAATATAGAAGTTAAAGCACCATCAGTTTCATGCAGGAACATCAACTCGGCAGGGACAAGACATGAAACAGACCTATGGTTCAAACATACTACTGAGTATCTAGACTATTTCCTGAAATGAGCTTCTTGGACATAAATAGCATAGTAATACAAATATACACACTTTTTACTAACCTAACTTTATGATTCTGAACTCTACTTTGCAAAGAATCCAAAAATGTAATGCACTTGGTTAAGGAGAATTGCTTTTTGAACCTTAATGAACATTATGGTTAATGGAACCATGATTTAAAATTCTTAGAGATGAGGTAGTGAAAAATATGTTTTTTTATTGATAATCCTTTCTGTTTGTATGTTATATGTAGACAAATTCTCCACAAATTAATGTAGTAAGAAAAACAGACAGCAAAAGTTAACTAATAACTTGGTTATCATTATTAACTAATCAAACAGATTTCATGTAACACATGAATCATTTATTGATGATCATGAATGACTACAGTTGTCTCTTGGATATTAGAAAATTTAGAAAAATTTAGATGGCATAACAAGACAATTCTAAAAGCTTTTATTTTGCCACATAGAAATAAGTATTTTAGCCTTTTGATATATTTCCTTCTAGAATGTTTTCCTAGGAGATTAAGTATATAGTTGGTTTTCCGATTGAAAATCTAAATGAAAATAACAGCTACAATCATCCTGATTTGAACAAATAAATTTTTTGGTTCATAATCACTGAAAAGATATTTGATTACATTTAGTAGTAATTGTTAAGTTTTGAATGTTATATTATTATTAAAATTATGTTTTAAAGAGAAAAAGTAAATTTTAATAGTTGGAATGGTATGAGGGTTCAGATTTGCTTTAAAATATTCCAGAGTGGGAAGGAGTGAAGAGGACAATTGAAGAGGAATAATGGATACATGGAGGTTCACACATTATTTTTTAATGAAAGATTTAAAATATTTTAAGTTACAGTCTACGATTTACGATACAGTCTATATATACATTTATCAACACGTTTAATCTCACTAATTATAATTTAATTTCTATACTCATTTTTTTCTATGCCAGTTTGACTTGTTAAAGCTGAAATAGATGTGTAATGTCGCTCAAAGCATTGTGTTTGGTTAAATTTTTTCCAAGTTGTTTTTGCTTGTTTGCTTTATCCTGAAATTAGGTTATTTATTCTAATAAAATAGGTCATTGTTCTTTCTTCATTTATGTGTATATAACATTTTATTGACAGGTCTCTAGTCCCACTTAATTTTGTGCCTTATGTTTTAAATTCCACACTTACTTTTTCTTTTCATTTTTGCTGGGTAATTCTTGAGCATCCTTTTGTTTTTCTGGTTGTTGTCTTATTTCTCTGATATTTTGTCTTTAGATTTTCTGCTTTAAAAAGTCTTTTTTAGATAAATATGATTATTATTAAATTTAGTAAAACTGATTTTTTTCTTTCATAAATTCTGTGTTTAAAATTGTAGTTTTAATCTTTAGATTTTTCATTCACTAATATCCATGTGGATGGATACACATGCACATACATATATGTATAAACATATGGATCACTTTTATTTTCTTTTAAACTCTGCAGAAATTTGATAGTTATATAAACTGCTTTTAGTTCTACTAGTAATAAAATTTAAGTACTGTAAAACCTTGTTTCTATAAATCTTAGCTTAACTTTATCCTATAGAAGGTGAAAAATTCAACATATCTTTATTTCCTTCTCCACACCTTGCCCGTTTACTATTATTTGTTGACATAATATAGGGTATGGTTTCAAAATATTGTTATTAAATTGTTTATATAAGAAATCTTCCCTAGGGGCACCTGGGTGGCTCAGCGGGTTAAAGCCTCTGCCTTCAGCTCGGGTCATGATCCCAGGGTCCTGGGATCAAGCCCCGCATCGGGCTCTCTGCTCGGCAGGGAGCCTGCTTCCACCTCTCTGCCTACTTGCGATCTCTGTCTGTCAAATAAATAAATAAAATCTTTAAAAAAAAAAAAAAAAGAAAAAGAAATCTTCCCTTTTATATTGTTTTGATTTATAATTCATTTCTGCAGATGCATACCAAAAGTATCTAATGTTATTAACTTTGAGGCTTATCTATAATTTTACATTAGGACATATCTTTTATATGAAACATTATAGTGTGTATATTGTAATGTATTATGAGACACAGAACTTGAATCTCACTTTATATCATTAATTTCTAAATCTATAGTACTAATAGAATTTATTTTCTTCAAAGGATTCTATGAAGAACTATAAAAGGAGAGAACACTTTCCTACTCATTCTGAGGACAGAAATATTCAGATACCAAAACCACTCAAAGACATTACAAGAAAAGAAGCTACAGACCCATATACTTTGTAAAATTGAGAATTTTGCATTTAAGAAAATGTAGCAAATGGAATCAGACATAAGTTTTAGCAAATAATATATCATCACTAAGAAGAGTTCATCTCAGAGATAAAAAGTAGATGTATCATTTGATAATGAATCAATGCAGCTTACCATATGAACAAACGAGGATAAAACCATAGTTTGACAGTAGATACAGAAAAACCATTTGGATAAACTTAACACTCATTCATGATAAAAATAGTAAACTAGTAATACACTGGAACTTCCTCAACCCGATAAAGCCATCTAACATAAACCTACAGCAACATATTTAATGGTTTTTACTATAAAACAATGGAGCTGGCTTTCATCCGTAGATGATTTAGGAAGGTTGAAGTAAAACTATTTTTATTCATAGGCAATATAATCATCTATATACAAAATCTTAAAGAATTCCCAAAAAAAACTAGAAATGAGAGTATAGCAAGTTCATAGAATGTAAGATCAATACGTTTTCATTTCTAGGTACCAGCAAAAATCAGAAATTAAAAATTTTAAATACCACTTATAGCAGCACCAATAATATGAAATATGTAGGAATAATTTAACAAAATACATGGAAGACCTATTTACAATACTCTAGAAAATATCACTGAGATTATTAAAGATTTAAATAAGTGGAGAGTTCGATCATATATATGGATTGGAAGACTCAGTATTGTCATGTCAATTATCTCTCTTGATCTACAGATTCAATGCAATTCCAACCAGGTTGTAGAATTTGAAAGTTACATCTAAAATACATGGAAAGTGTGGGGAATATAGAATAGTCCAAATAATTTTGAAAAAGAAAAAGTTGGAGAATATACCCTTCCTGAGTTCAGTATTTACTGTAAAGTGAGTAATTGGGACAATATGTGATTGGCCTAAGAATAGACTTATGAATGGAACAGAGATATCACAAATAGATCCACTTTTTGATAAAAGGATTTTCAACACATGTTCTAAGCTAATGAGGAAAGGATAGTCCTTTCATCAAATGATGCTGAGACAACAGATACCAATGTGGAGAAAGGAAGAAAGGTAGAGAGAAGGAGGCAGAGACAAGGGGAGGAGAAAACTCTCACCTTTACCTAACAGCATACCTAAAAGTTAACTAAAATGGATCATAAATTTAAATGTAAAAGCTATAACTATTAACTTTCTAGAATAAATAAGGAGGAAGGCTTTTAAATGTAGAGTACACAAAGATTTCATAGTTCATTAAAAAGTACAAACCATAAACAAGAAAATGAATAGATTGAACTTCATCGAAATTAAAGACTTGTTCTTCAAATGGCACTTAATGAAAGACAATCTATTAACTGAAAGAAAATGTTTTCAAAATATATGATAGAAGAGCTATTCCAGAATGTACACAGAATCTCAGTAGTAAACACCTCAGTTTGAAAACTGGATTTGAACACTTTTCCAAAGAGATATGAATGGCAAGTTAACATATAAAACAATGCTTAATATCCTCAGTTCTTAGAAAAATGTAAGTTAAACACAATGTGAGTTACCATTTCATGCTCACTGAATGGCTGAAAGGAAAAAGACTGACAATACCAAATGCTGACAAGGGTGGGGAGCACCAGGAACACTCATACATTGCAGACAGAGATACAAAATGGTATAGTCACTTTGGGAAACAGACTGGCAGTTTCTTATAGCATGGAATATTCATCTATAATATGACCTAGTAATCCAGCTTCTAGGTATTTGTCAAAGAGAAATAAAAAGCTATGCTTACACAAAGATACACTCCAATGTTCATAACAGCTTATTCAGAAGAGCCAAAATAACAAATGTCTATCAACTGTTGAATAAGCATATCATGGTAGATCCATAAAATGAAATACTCAGCAATTAAAAAGAACTACTAGTACAAGCACCAAGAATAAATCTCAAAAGCATTAGTGCTTAATGAAAGTACATACTGTATGATTTTACTTATACCACAATCTAGTGACAAAGGTAGATAAGTAGTTTCGAACTGGGGGGAAGAAATTAACTATATATAACTATATAAGTTAAATATAACTATATTAACTATAAGAAATTAACTATAACTGGGGCTTAAGGGAAATTTGCAGTCCTAGAAAGCTTCATAACATGATTGTGGCACTGGCTACATATCTATATATATTTGTCAAAATGTACTGAACTGTAGAATTTAGACTGTTGAATTTTATTATATATAAATTACAGCTCAATGAAGCTGACTTTTTAAAAGAAGCCTTCTAAAATAAAGACATTTCAAACAAACAAACAAAAATAATCCTGCAAGTCACTATTACTCTAAATGCATCAAATTTGAGTCACTTTACATTATCCCACAGCAATGAAGGCAGATGAGAGGAGAGAGGAGAATCAACTAATACATTTATTCATATCTTAATATATTCAAGTATTTATTGAGTAGCTATTATGTATATATAACATTGTATAAGATAATAGAGATACAATAATTAATCATAGCATTGATCTTCCTGTGCCTCAACTTTTAGTTGAAAGATGGACCCATAAACAAGTAATTGTTTTACCATGAGAGCAAATGTTGAAAATACTTTGGAAGTGCACCATAGGTATAGTGGAGAGAGACCCACCCTAGCCCATTCCTCATTTTATTAGGTAACTAAATGGTGATCTGTTGATTCAGTTCAAATGCTCTTAACAGAGTCTATGCCCCTGTGCCTAGGACTGTCAGTGTTGCTAAAGGGATATGCCTCAGGAAGCACTCAGTTTTTTTACTATTTCATCTTCTCTGAAATTACTCAGAACTTGTTATTGAACAGGTCACCCTTAACCTCTCCTTTAGGAGGATAGAACAGGAGAGTGAAAATAGGAACGAGTCACATGACTGTCTTACTCTGGGATGTAAACATCTCCATTTGCTTGGCTGTTCATAGGCAGCAGCTGCCTACTGTGATAATGTTCTGTTGAGAGTATCACCCAGTTCCCTCCCTTGGGGTGAGCATCGAGGCCACTGGCTGCCACTCTACTGCCTCAGACTCCTCCCTCCAGGTTCCTGGGCTCTGGCAGTGACCTTAGTGCTCCCCCTGGAACACGCTCCCAATTCTCCCCACTTGCTCCCACTCCCTGCACAGGTGTATTTCATCTACAGAGCATTTACTATTGAGTCTGACTTTTTTCTTCCCTTCAAAGTATTACTGCTTTTCCTTTTATGAGAAAACATTCATAGATTAATTGCTTCCTCTTTTGTTATAAAATTTCTTGGAATGTCAAATGTATTGAGGAACAGAAGCTCCTTAACTCCCTTCTGTCTCAGAGAATTTTAAGATTCCCAGCAGAATGCAGATTTCCTCCCTAGTCACTCTCTGCTTTGGGAAAAAAAAAGTAGCAAGTAGTTGAGTGATGAGTCAGTAATTCTCATTCAAAGTAAGACTCCAATGTTTTAAAAATCGATATTTTAACTATATAATTTTTCCATCTTCTTTACAAATATGATAGTTTCAAAACTAGCCTTTTCAAGTAAAATTATGTCATGCAAGAGTTTATTTGTATATTTCTCACTATTGGTAGCTAAATACACACTTACCCCCATATGAACAGCGTCATACTTCCAGTAACAAACATAATCACAGATCTTTTATTTTTATAAAAATTTCTTTGATCCTTACATGCCGTATTAGAAGAAATCCAATCTCCTACCCACTTCTTCTCTGAAAACTCCAGGGGCTATGGAAAGGGCTCACTACATCTTATCTTTTCTTCCTAGCATGTGCTTGTATTATTCTAAATATCCTGACAGATAATACTAGTCCACTACTGTGAAGAATGATTCCATTTTCCTTGGTAATATGGTAAAGGGCGCCCTACACGTGCATGAGCTCCTATGAGTGCAGCTTTAAGCACTCATGTCTTTCAGTTCAAATTTCCCAGCAGCTCCCACCAAAACATAAGCCTAGAGTTCTCATCCTCCATTTCTTTCTGGCAACCACATGCATTCCATTGGGGCCATTCCTCATACCCAGAAATATTAGAACTCCCCTTCAAAGGGACACCATCTTCAGCAATCCTAAAGTGATTTCCTGTTCTCTACATCTTGATATTGTTGGCAATTTTTCTTGTTAAAAAAGTAACACACACATTTCTGGTGGGACTGTGCCTTCAATGGGATAACTCATTTGTGGATGGAATGATATTATGTATATATCTGCATAATCTACACACACATATATACACATGTATATAAATGTACGTGTGTTGATCGAACTCATTGACTAAAAAAATACCTTCTAATTGAGTACCTTTTATATACCAGCTTCTAGATACAAAGACTATAAGGAACATTCTCTAAAGAAGTGTAGGAAATCGTATAAGCGATTTTGATCCTGTATGATAAGCACCGTTTCAGAGTTATGCATGGAATATAGATCCCCAGAATAGGCAAGGATAAATTTTACAACAAAGGAGCAAATTCAGTAGAATCATGTATCTATTGGCAGATTTTACTCTGTAAGTAGCCCTTGAATATCTCACTTGATTTCCTTCTTTCATCTTGGATTCCTGACTACGGACAATTGTTTTGGTTTTTTTAGGTTTTTTTGTTATAGTTAAGTTTTATTTCTAAGAGCACACAGATTCTAGTTTAGTACTTGCATCTTTATTTCTGGTTAAAGCACACAATATAATCTAAATTAAGTATATATTTCATAAAGCTTGAATGAATGGACACATTGCATTTTGGGTAGTGATGCTACAGGGGACCTGTATATTGTCTGTAAAGGTTTGTGATCTAAGTGTACTCAATTTAACTAAAGCTTCTGGCGCAACTTGTTACATTCAATGAGACCACCTGTCAAAACATGAGCTGACTACCACTTAAAAATAGAAAGTGTCATATAGCTTTGTAATAACAAGCACCTAGAAGAAGTAAGCCTAGTCTACTCTTTTTCATAGTGGTGTCCATAATTCTATATAAACAGTGACAGTGGCAATCAGAGCAAAAGATCCAAGGGATACCAACCCCATGCATACACAGACATGCAAGTTATTTAACAAAGTTCCATTATTATTGTTCTATTTTGACACAAACTTTTGATAAAAGTTAGAAATCTTGATATGTTCTGTTTTAGTGATAAAGGAGTTATTGTTTTTAGATGCTTAATTCTATTTTGGATTTTTATTGTGAATGTTTAAATCAAGAGGGGAGAAGAGAGGGGGAAACACACTTGGTAGTTTATTAGCACATGAGTGTAACTGTCCCTCAGAACAACGTACTGCTGAAAATATAACCTATGAGAAATTATACTAGTTACCAAGCATGCTTAGATATAGCCTCAGGAAAAACATGTACTGGCAACAGGCCTCTGGGGGAGAGGACAACAGATGTCCTTGAAGCCGAGCCACTGGGGATGCCCGGCCCGCTCAGGACGGAAGCCGCCTGCTTCATTTCTCTGTTACCTCCCCTTCCCCGGAGAGCACCAGCAGTGAGTCAGTCAATCCTTTCGTTCGAGCTTGCTCACTGTGGGTCATGTACTACGTGACCGGACACATTTTGCCTTTCTTCTTACATACCTACAAGACTCATGGTCAATGTGTAACCTACTCTGGCTTCTTTGTCAGTTGTTACCCACTTTCTAATAAATATGGGACTGAGGAGTTGCTAGGGCGACAGTCTTTTCTACTGTCACCCCCTGCTCCCATTCTCTTACAGCTGGATTGTATGTGCTCATTCTTCTCCCATGCACTGTCAGGAAGTGACATACGAGGATTTTTAAGATTTATTTGGGAGAGAGAGAGAGAAAGAGTGTGTGCAAACAAGAGGGCATGTGCAAGTCAGGGGAAGGTCAGAGGGAAAGGGTGAGAGAGAGAGACCCCCAAGCACACTCTACATTGTGTGGAGCCTGATTTGGGGCTGTATCCAGGACCCCGAGATCATGACCAGAGCCAAAACCAAGAGTCCAACGCTCAACCGACTGAGCCACCCAGGCGGCCCAGTACATAAGGATTATAATCTATTTTTTGTAACCAAAAATGACTGGCCTGTTTATTAAGTACTTCTGGGAACTTCATCAGATGCTGAACAAGACCAGAAATATGGTGGAAGTGGTTTAACCCCATTTTACTTGTGTGCAATGGTGTGTGAATAGGTCTGGAACACTCCATAAACAGGTCTTTACAGAAAACTTAAATGACTCCATGTTCATTTAGCAGACTGTGAATAGTTTTGAATGGAATAAATACCTTAATGAGCTTCAGTGATTGCATGATGTCATCTGGGGTGGGGCCAGGGAAGAGATCAGGCTAATATTTACCTCGGTCATCCTTAACCCAATGTCTGAGTTTAACAACGACTTTCAAAATACAGGAATTTAATGCTGTATCTTGCCTATTGTGATTTCCACTGAAAATGTCAGTTCGATGGGTACCTCTTTTGCAAGCCGGAACACTGCTGGGGAAACGAGCAGTTCTCCAGTCACAAGCACTAAGAGAACGATTAGGTCAGAATGGACATGTGTGGGCAGTCTTGGGAGCATGTGTATGCACCTTGTTGGAAGATAGGTTTTGGCAAGGTTTTGGCAAGATATTGGCAAGATGAGCGACCGTTGGGCAACATGTTTACAGAACTTGCAACAGAGCCTCCAGGAGAGCTCCGACAGCAATATTTGCTCAACACTACTCTCAATTCTTTTAATGTTCTTTCTTCTAAGAAGAGGTAAAGACAAGGCATTTGGCATTTATTTGGTTTGGTTTTAAAGTAACAGCTACCTTGTTAAACCTCAAGTTTGACAGTGTACGCCTGTAGGTCGGGTTATACTAGTTCAGCTTTGTGGACTTCTAAATGGGAGGAATTCAAAAGAAACTCCCTGAAGTTAAAGCTCAGAGAGAAAGCAACTTCCCAAAGTAGCGGGAAAAATTATTCCGAAAGAAAATAAAACTGCACCATTTGGTAAAACTTATTTTTCCCATCTTCTTGAACCGTACTTGTTTTATTAGTATTCAAAATGATGGTTGTGTCAGTTCCACAGCTGATAGCGGTTTGGGTTCAAACCAGAGTCAGTGGCAGCTGCAAAAATAAGGAAACATCTCGTCTGCTGCCATGAGAGGATTAGGGTGTAACTCCTAGCAAGTCAGCTTTATGCAGACGATCTTGGGTTTATCATGTAAGAATCAAAGTCACATGTCTCTGCATGAGCCATGTTAGCTGAAAACCTTCCAGCCTACTAAGCAGAGAAATGTAACCACAAAAACCATGAGGCTTTCCACGTTTCAAGGACAGATGAGCGAGGGAGGCATTCTTCTCTTACAGAGCAGTATCCACCCCAGAAGCCTGTCCAGTCCCATCCCTGCACCTCTTCATGGCCCCCTTAACTCTCTTCAAAGCTTCTCTGACAAGAAATCGGTTAGGTAGTTGCTTCCAATAATACAGGGCTCTCCTCCAAGACAAGTGCCGTCTGTTCTTTGGCCTCTACTGCTAATTCATAAGCCCTAGACTAGTGTTCAAATGCTTTTGAACCCATAAGCACAGCAAGAAATCCACTTTCATCCAGATCCAGTACACATTTAAAATTGTAGTGAGAGCTTCACGAAAAATATTTACCTTTACTGCACGTGATGCACTCTGATAGTTTCCATTTTATTATATTGTTTAATTTTTATATGGTTTTTTCAGACCACCAAATTGACTTCACTCCATACAAATACATCATGCCCCACAGTTTATAAAATACTGCCAAAGTTCATTATTTCTCATGTCCAGCTGTGCACCAAAATCACCTGGGGAGTGTTCCCAAAACGAGAAGCCAGGGCTGGGGAGGGGAAAATGGGGAGTGATGGAACTAAAAGAAGGCAGACAGTTTCTCCCAGTTATTTGCTGTGTGACTTTGGATAAGTTACTTAAGCTCTCGGAGTTTCAATTTCCTCACTTGCCAAACGATAACAGAATCTACCATACAGATTTGCTGTGTATGTAATGAATTACCAGCAAAATTCTTTGCTTCATGTCTGAAACATGGTAAGAAGGTATTAATATCATTTTTAACAATCTTGCGACCATACTATTTTTAATAGTTTAGGTTGCATTATTGATGTCTAACAGGTTTTTTTTTTCATAACATGCCTTAATCTGCCTTACACACTGTGCCTTTCCTAGAGCCAAAAGTGGGTTAGAACTCAGCCACCTCATTAATACCTTGCCTGGCTACTAAATTGGAGGTACCTAAATAAGGTAATAATGAGGTGACCAAGTCCTAACCTGATTTTGGCCTCCACTAAAGGGATTAATGAGGTGACCAGGTTTTAACCTGTTCTTGGCCTCATGCATATGTTGGTTTTCAAAGCAGGTAAGAACCTGTTTTTAAAAAGCTATTAAAACATCAAATCATGAGCCTAGCGTTTTTTTTTAAGGGAACATAAATGAGAAATATAAAGGAAAGAACTAGAAAGAGTTCATTAGACACTTCTAATGTTAATCATTTGCACTGCCCTGTACCCATTCTCCTAAAGAACATGGATAGCAATTCACATTAACATGTGGGCTTCTCCAGTGAAATTTTCAATTTCACACAATATTCTAAATCCATAGGTCCTAAATTGAACTAAGCAACAAGTATTTATTGGAAAAACCAACACTGACCACACAAAATTAAGTACTCTAAGGAGATTAAGAGAATTTGAAATGTAGTCCCTTCCCTCAAGATGTTTACAGTCCACTTGACAGAAACTGCTTTAAAAGATAGAGGGTATTCATAGAAACTTTCCAACACAGTAAGACCACCAGATCAGGAGATGATTACCACTGAAAAAAAATCTGTTACTCACAGCTCCCAAGCAGAAGAGGACACACGGTGCATGAAGGTCCACACTGGGAAGCATCAGGTGGGAGGCAGGGAGATGGAAGACTGTGGGGCAAGAGGTTTTGGTGCAGTTCTTATGGGGAGAAACAGGTGACGCTGGGTAAGCAGCTGTAGTCTGCATCATTTTAGCATATTTAAGACATAGGAGCTCGCTCTCCCCATTTGTCTCGTTCCTGGCCCAGGGTATAGGTAGACAATGCAGTCAGAGTGTAAAAGCCCAAGGAAGGAAGTGGTTCAAGGGGTGGCTCTGAATTGATTGGTTTATATCCGAAAAGTACTGTTGCAGGTGAGTTGTTTACCACTTCTAGGAATTGGTTAAACCTAGGGAGGTGGTCTCTCCAGGGTCAGCAAAGCCCCAGGTGTCAAAGCACTAGGATACAGGAAAAACAAAACAAAACAAAACAAAACCAAAAACGGTGAATAGAGAAACAACCCAAAACTTGGTAAACATTAACAACACCGTTTACCACTAATATGTGTATCAAATACCAAAAGAATGGAGGAACTTGGAGAGAGTTCTTGACCAATACACTGGAATGGCCCAGAGAGTAAATACTACTCAAATTCCTATCCCAGATTCTGACTTAATTTGTCTTGGGTGCAGCAGAGCCTCAGGAGTGTTAAGTGCTCTCCAGGTGACTTTAATGTAAAATCTAAGTTAAAAACCACTAATTTAGAGCAAGTGTGAACAGGACAGGTGGAGGCAATTGTATTTGGACCTTTAATACCCTAAAGCTGGCCAGTTTATGCCTTATCTTTTGCAGTAGAGAGGAGGGAAAAGAGAGAAGGAAAATAAAAGAGAATAATGGATTTAACATATATTGACTAAGGGTTACATGGCAGGTCCATTTTAGTAACTTCAAATACATTATCTAATTTTCTTCTTAAAAGCATAAAAGGAAAAATTCTTCCATTCTACTGAAAGGAAACTGAAACCCAGAGTAAAGGATTTGCCTATAATCCACAGATATGTTGATAAGTACATATTTCTTCTCTTCCAAATTCAATTTTTTTTTGAAGAGGAAAGACTGTCTTCTCCCCCAAGTAACCAATATTTTTTCCTATCTGATAAACCAAACATAATGTTTACTTTTGCATCCAATTTTGAGTACTTCTTGCCTTGACTAAATACCAATTCATTATTATCTCAGAGAAAGCTGTGAACCTTGACAGTCAGTTTTTATAATCTTTTACTGTGTAGCATCTCAATTGCAGCTAGGTTTTACCCCACCCGTACTCCGTCCGGTTATGGCTGGCCTCGGAATAAGAGTTGATACAGGTACTGGGGTTTATCTAACCACGGGACGCCAATAGTTTATGGGTAATGATTGGGCTAAGGGATGGTCACGTGACATGAGCTGAGCCAATCAGAGTGCTTCCACAGAGACTCCATGCGTAGGCACTAGAGTGTGTGTTTATTCCTTGAGGACTGTAGTCTGTAAGCACAGACACCAGACCTTCTTGAAATCCTGTCTCAGGCTTGAGAGAATGAGGCCAACAGGAAGAGAGACGAAAAAACAAATAGATGTTTGGATAGATCCAAGAGATGGATAAGCTGCTATTATTGTTTGAGCTTCTGGATTTAATCAGGCTTAAATGCAAACATCTCCACCCATGGACTTAACAATTGTATGAGCCAATAAATTTCCCTTTTACTTAAGATGTTTTGAATTGCTTTTCTGCCATTTGCAACTGTTACTTATAGAGTCAGATGTTTCCAGAAAAGTGCACATAGGCGCAGTCCTCAATTTAATGGAAGATACTCACTGAATGAACTCAAGAAGAGTGTGAACTAGAGTGTTCTTTTCTTCTCATATGGACAACCACTGCCTTGCGGTTTGCAGGTTCTCCGCATGAAAGTGTAATATAAGTCCGTACGGCAAGTTCAAAATCAATGATATATTATTTTGGAATGAGCCTTTAGAAAAGAAGACCTGAGATCCCAATTACAAATCAGCCAGTTAAAATCGATGACTAATCATCTGCTGTGTGTCAGGGAGTATGAATTTTACAGGGAGGCTCCAGAGGTGAAGAGGACATGGTCACTATTCTCGAGAAGCTCACTACTTGTGGGAAAAATATGGACCCAACATAACCAGTGCTGTAAGGTAATGAATACATGTTGCCAAATAAGCAGTATGAAAATATTTTAGAGCTACGTATGTTCAAAGGAATGAGCAATAGCTTTAGGATGGAGGCAGGCAAGAACACTCCTTTTTTTTTTTATAAGAGGCCATATAAGGCGACCTTGCCTTGCAGAATGGGAAGATTTAGGAGAGAGATTATCTTTGCCTACAAAGAGAAAATTCCATATGACATACTTGGGCTTTACCTGCAGAATCTAATACTAGATTTTATTAGTTCAAGAATCTAATACTAGACCGAAGGAAGTAGAATTTAATGTAGCATAAAAAAAATCTCTCTGCTTCTACCCCATACCATTATTTCTTGGTTCTTATTCTTCAAATTGGGGAAAAAAAATCCCAGCTGTATTAAAAATATAAGGTACATAATGATCCAGACTGTCATGATTCTTGCCTGTTAGGGGTTTTAATGTATTCAGAAATTTCGGGAAAGTAGAAAAGTCATGTTTTGAGCAATACCTATAGGACAGGACACCTAATTCAGGTTAGGGAAAGTCAGAGTAAGATGCTTAGAGAAAGTAGCATCTAAACTAAAATTTTACTGAAGGCCAAGTAGGAGTTAGCAAAGATTCTGAAATGAGAAAAAAGTGTGACATATACACTGTGAATCGAAGGAATTTCAAAGTGGTGATAGCAAGGTACCTGCAAGAGGTAATGAATGATTTTAACCCTATAGAGGAAATAAAAGGCTTAGGGCTGCTGTTGTT
This sequence comes from Mellivora capensis, assembly GCA_004024625.1. Taxonomy (NCBI): domain Eukaryota; kingdom Metazoa; phylum Chordata; class Mammalia; order Carnivora; family Mustelidae; genus Mellivora; species Mellivora capensis. The sequence goes on from PISX010021218.1 coordinate 16,966, forward strand.
CAAGAGCATGGGCCTTTGAGGTCCCCAGACACAGTTCCAGGGAATCTGTGAAGTCAAATAATTTTTATAATAATGCTAGTACATCATTTGCCTATAAAAGCTCATTTTGTCATGAGTGTATAATGGAGTTTTCTAATATATATTTGGCAGATCTACATAAAAGAATGAACCAATATGTTCCAAATAACAAGTCATGATGTTAAAAAAATCATGCATGGTAAAAAAAAATATATACTCAAGGTGCAAGACAGGCCAATGTAACAGGCTACAAAAAAAAATAAAAAATATGGCTTCTGATTCTATATGACAACTGACCTTTAAGAAACTCCCACTTTTTGAATTTCGAAAGGATAGTATGATAGTCATAATGATCTAAAATGGCTATTAAAATACTCCTTCCTCTTCCAACTGTATATGTGAGACCAGATTTTCTTCATAGACTTCAACCAAAATAACAGATCACAACAGATTGAATGAAGAAGCAGATACGACAATCTAGCTAACTTTTGTTAAACCAGACCTTTAAAAGAGGTCCAAAGTATAAAACAATTCTACTCTTAAAAGTAATCTTTTTTGGAGGGGGGGGGGCGAGGGATATAGTTGTTTTGCATAAGAAAATGTTTATTACAGTTTTTTTTAAAGTAAATTAAATATTTCAATTTTTTCAGTTCTAATTTCTAATATAGTTAATATAGATAGATATAACCCACATAAGTCCTTTAAGGCCCTCATAATTTTTAAGAGTATAAAGAGATTCTGGGGCTAAAAGTTTGAGAATGAGAGCCCCATAGAGTGTCACAAGGATTCTGTTTCATGTCTCTTTGAGATCTCTTCTTGACCCTGTGTGATTGATGTGCTCTCAGGAACCCATCAATAAATGTTGAGTCACTTCACTTCCATTCACTTACTGTTTCTAACTGCCCATTGTTGTAAGCCTGAATGAATAAATGGATCTTGCTTTCACATCACTACCAGCTCCTATTTGTCCTGAATCCTCATTTCCCATTGATAATGCGTCAGAAGTAATAGCCGCTATTATGACAATTTAAGAGAATCATGTAAAAATCAATAAGATCAGATTCACAAATGCATCTGTATCTCTGCAGAGCACTCTGTCTTGATAAAAGCTGAAATTAACTGGGGAGACAGTGCTGTTTCCCTGTGGTTTTGAGGGTTTTACATTATAAGAGGCAAGACTAAGAACATAAAAACACTGGAATAAAGGTAGCAAAAGTTATGACTTGTTCTCCAACTCTGAACCAAATACTTGTGGAAAAGATTATAATGAATAATACTTTATCTTTAGGGAGAAAAAAATGTCTGATTTCTTTCTCTGCTTTGAAGCCTCTGATGATTTCTGGCTGTTTGCCCCACATTTTGATCTTTGGATAAGGATGGTGTCCTCCGGGCTCCTTTCCTTCTGAGGTCCACCAGGAATGTCTGTCTGAAGGCTTTTACTGGGATTTTATATTTAACACTTGGCGGGTAAATGATTTCAGAAAATGTGTAAGCCTCTGCTCACATGTAAGCTCTGTGAGCCTCTGCAGCAGGATGGACTGGACATGGAATCAAGCGGCCCCAGGGGCAAGAAATGACATTTACAGCAAGGACTCAGTGCGGGCTCTGCCCCTCACCTCCCTCCTGGACCTATGCAGGCAGTTCCAGCTGCCCCTCAGTGGGTTGGTTCAAAGGCAGCATTAGGCTGCCCTTTGGAAAGGGCACCGTCCTCTCTTGGCAACCGAACTGAGATGACCTCATTCTTTTCAGTTAACAAATTTTGGCGGTTTTGATTCCATGTTATCAGTCAGAGGCCGTCATTCCTTTCAAGTCCAAATCTAGCTTCTGCCAAATTTTGATTAAACAGAAGTCTTTCTCGTTCTTTTCAAATAGCATATTTTTAAGGCATGCTCATTTCAGATCAAATTAAAGTCAAGCTTAGTAGCAAAAAATGTTTGTTCTTCTTTGAATTTGTCAAAATCCCTTTAAAGTGACACATACAGTAATCTTCCAAAAATTCTCCTTTCCTGCTTGCTTTTATTTATAAAAAATGGTATGTTTGTATCATTGTCATATATTAATTTTTCATTTTTTCCAAGCCCCTTTTTAAATGTATTTTTTAAAATGCAATGAGGATGGTTAGTCAGTCCTTTAACAGCTGAAAAAAATTATGCACAATTATATATGAAATACATGAGTGCCCTCTCTTGTCTGCTTCAAAGTAAAACACTTTTAGTAATCAAAGAATTTTCTCTCTGTAATGACAGGAAACAAAGTCAGCCCCCTGTAATATAAGCTAAGTTATTTGTCTTCCTTTTTTGAAAATCTGATCTATAAATGTATGACATCTTCCATGAAGAAGAGTGAAACTTATTGGAAGAAAATGAATTTTAAAGTAAACACAACATTTTTTTAGGAGAAATTAAAATGCCAGCCTTTATTAGACAACACTAGCACCAGTTTTCATTTTTCTTTCTTAAGTCAGGGGCTATGCTGAATTCAAGTTAACCTGGCTTTTAAAACAAGTTTAATTTTCGGGGTGCCTGGATGGCTCAGTCGTGGTCCCTTCGGCTCGGGTCGTGGTCCCAGGGTCCTGGGATCAAGCCTCATATCGGGTTCTCTGCTCAGCATGGAGCCTGCTTCCTCCTCTCTCTGCCTGCCTCTCTGCCCACTTGTGATCTCTGTCTGTCAAATAAATAGATAAAATCTTTCAAAAAAAAAGAAAACGAGTTTAATTTTCCTTTTGACTGAAACGATTGCACAGTAAGTGAGTTCTAATTGCCCAGGATGTTAAACCTATAAACAATCATATTCTGATTTTCACTTTTTTTTTTTTAACAACCGAAGAAAAGCAACAAATAAACTGGTTGTTTGGAGCCAGTTATTTTTTATATTGCTGCTCAGTCATGAAGCTGCACAAAAAGACATGTTATGGTGCTATTACTTTTGAAAGAATATTTACTTCCCATTGCTATAGCCCTACTGTCTTCCCCAAGAAGTCAGTGAAGTGGACAAAACGTACATAGGTCTTTGTGCCTGGTATGAAAGGCCGACTTGGGGTAGAGATTTCAGGATAAAAGGATCTTAGATCAGAAGAAACTCAATGACCAGGACTGACATTCATTCTACACTCCGTGAGGGTAATGAGGAATGCTCTGCTGCACTTTCAAGAATGAAGTCATTTCAACAGCAGTTCCTTGGAAGATTTGAGTAAGTGAAAAGAACATTGGGTGCTGCTTAGTTGCCTCCTAGAGCCTCAGATGAAATAGTTTTCACCATAAATTCTTTACATCCTATGAAACACATTTCCTGAAGGCATGAAGGGAAGTTGTATTTATTGGAGAGGTTTTCTGAAAGTGCAGCACAGGTTTCTAAATCTAAGGATCTAGACCCCTCTCAACTCCCACCCCCACCGCTACCCCCTGGTTTTACACTCTCGTCAACTATGCCTGTTGCCAAATGAGGTATTGTAGTGCTACTACCACTGTGAATGTTGTGATGACTTCCAGCACATTATAGAAAATCCTGCTGAGGATCAGATCTCTTTACACTGCATTGAAGAAGAGAGTCCTTCAGCAGCTGGCCATAGTAGCCATTGGCAAGGTCCAGGATCACATGTTCAAAGATGACAGGACGTTCATTTCCTTCTAGAATATGCTGCTAGTGATGTTACCTGAGTCATTTCAATATTCCACTTCAAAGAGAAAGCCTGCCAACTATGGTAAGAGTGAGATCACCAGTAGGAGAGGTGAGCCTGCTATTGTGCCATTATCAGGAAAATCCACATAGTGACGGGGGTTATCTTCACAACTACCCTGGAAAGCAGAATCTGTTATCATCGCCATTCTACCCAGGTTGTTAAGTAAGTTCATCAGAGCATATGGCGAACTCCACTGGATGGAGCTAGGGTTTGACCTCAGCGGTCCAGCTCCAGTATCTTTGCCATACCCCAGCTCATCTCACCCCACCGAGCTACTCTTCCAGGGCTCCGCCCAAACACCACATCCTCACAGGAGCTTTCTCAATTCTCTTAGCTGAGCATCATCTCTCTCTTGCGAGCTCTCATAACACTATCTTTGGTCTTCCTCTAATGCCAACTTGCATCTGGTGGTTTTATTGTTTATCCATTTATGTCTTTGCTCTCCAATTATATTGTAAGATCATCAGGACAGTACCCAAATGTAATTCATTTTTGTAAAAACACACTTATAAATTGGGTTGGTAATTCACCACACAGCATTTTAAATAAAGTTATCGGACTGATAAGCTCTCTTCAGTGTATCCATTCATTCTACTCATATTTATTAAGATCCAGTGATATGGCAGACCTGTTTCTAAGGGGTTACAGTGATTAATCAAACTGCAGAAGAACTTCTATGATATAACTCATGGATTAACTGTTCCAAGATTTCAAGTCACAGGTCTTCCATTAATGTACCTTTTTAATTAATGGTTAGTTATTAATAGAAAGGTAGTTTACTGATCGATCTTACAACATTATTGATAGAGTAACTCAGAGATTATCTATTTTGTGTAGGGAGCTTTGTGGGGAGCATTTCAATATAAAATTTATAGGCAGTATATACAGAAAAAGTTAACAAATCATTTCTACAATAGCAATGGACCAATAGTGCAAATAATATAGAATTATCTGATGTTAGGATACGGATAACCATTTGGAAATGAGCTTCAGATGATATTGTCAAAAACTGGCAGAATGCATGCAGAAACCTGGAGCTCTTAAGAAAAAATGAACCAGGATCCAGTTCTGTTTCATTCATCCAGTAGATCAAATATCCTCCTCCATGGGTTCAATCTGACTGGGAATTTAACATTATTCCTCTCTGGGTGAAGGTTCCCCCCATCATCACCAAAGAACTCTCTTCAAGGTGCTATCCAGACCTGATACTGTTTATCAGATAAAATTAAACCAAATAGTCTCAAGTTGTTTTGAGTGTTGACAGATGAGATTTGGAATATGACAATCTGGGGTCCATGAGAAATTGGTTATGTTGAGTTGATTATGACTGTGTGTGGTACGCATTTTGATTTCTTCTGCTTGGCCCATCTCAATGGATAACTTCTAGCAAATTCAAATTTGCAAAACAAAATAATCTGACAACTTGTAAGGGTGGGAAAGGATGTTGGTTCATTTCCCTAAAGACTTATCTCTTAGAGAAGCCATATATTATATGAAAAAGAAATATAATTCAACATTTCTCTGCCAGAAAAGGCAGCCAAATTTTTTTATATTGTTCTGGGAAGAAAATGATCTTTCTGCAATTTCCATTTACTCCTTCCCTACCAAGCCTAGAACTTGACTCTTTTGGAGATGGCGATGGTATTGCAACATTTTCAGGAAGGGAAACTTTAAAGTACAAAGAAGTTTTATTGCACAACCCCCCAGGCTCCCTCCTTTGTCTCAGTGGAGATCCATTGTTGTCTTTAGCTTCTCTGCTCTGGGTTTTGGCTTCCTAGTTACCTACATCCTCTGTTTCTGTCTTGTCTGACCCTTCACCGCAACACTGTGGTGTTCACTGTAATAACAGGTGGGCCAAAATGAACTCATGCTGATTAACATAGAGCATGCAATTTCATAGGAATTTTATTATAATTGAGCAATAATTCTTGGATACCTATTTTTAAAATTTATCTGGAAAGCAAATTAGAGTATTTCCCCAAGGCTTCCAATGACATTATATGTTTTTTGGAATTCTTTTTCATGCTGGTACTCTAAGCTAATGAGCTCGATAGTCTTGATAAGAAAAAAAGATGAAAGAGGTAGAAGTGTTTAAAAGTTATTTTTAGTCCAAATCTGGGTTTATCACTGTAGCAATGTGTCCCTATTGTGCTACCTTAGGGCATCCAAAATAATCAGAATGGAATGGATAGGAAACTAAATTGAGAACCAATAATCTGCTAAATACCTCCCTTATTTTACGCCCCCCCTCCATATTTCTTTCTATATTACAGGAAGGATAAACAGTGAGTTCTCCCATTCAGTAGCTTACTGTAGATTACTTTCTTGTTCATTCTGTCCTGGATAGGTTGCAAATGGGGATGGCTATCGGGAAAGGTCTCAGGCTGGAGAGGTGGAAAAGAAATATTTATTTGCTCCTGTATATATATCAAAGATTGCTTTACACATATCCTCTCATTCGATGCTCATAACTAAGCCATGAGTCAGTTAATACTGCCTCTTATATATGAGCAAACTGAGTTTTTCAGAGGACGATGCATTCCAAACTACTGTTAGTAATTTTTATCTGTTTAAATGCTACAATTCCAAGCAGAGAGTTATGCAGTAGAAACAGTTTGTTTCTCCATTCTTCCCTCTCCTCTATTGCTCTCCCACATGCATGCAAAGACACACTTGTGTTGGTGCATATGCTTAGAAAATTATAGACCTATACCCACAAGGCTCAGGAAAGCCTACCATCCTGAAATGGGAGCACAGTGAAGCATCTCAATTTGTAATCCTGAATAGAGTAGATGAACTCTCAATGTGATTAATGATTAGCTGCCCAAATGGTATTTCTTCACCTCCCCCAATCTATGCGATGTCCAGTTGTTCCTCATGTTCCATGGGGCCATCCCTACCCCTCTCACACCACCAGTTCTTCGAATATGTTATCCCAGCCAGGTTTGATGGTTTTCCTATGGATTCTAATAATAAGGCAAGTCGAGCAGCTCTGGCCTTGGGGAAATGACTGGTAACTCCCTCCACACAGTATTAGCTCCATCCATGACAGAACAGAACATTTCCTTTCTTTTCTTTGTTCATTTTGTTGCTTCTCCAGCAATCCAATGAGCTCCTTCTTTCCTAAATCACTTTCTGCTCAGCCACTTATCAACATTGTCTCTTTTCAAATGGCATAGATCAAACAACACTAGATTGTTGTCAAGAGACAAAAAAGTTAAATCGCTTGGGGAGAAGGTAAAAATAGCTCTAACTAAATCTCTGATGGACTTTGGAGAAAACTAAAATATGCTCATTTTTCTTTCAAATTGACTGGCTGTCTTCATTCTTCCTTCCTAGCATGACAATAAAGTGCATCATCACTATTATTGTTCTTATTGTTATCAATAGCATGGTGGTGCTTAGATAACACAGGGTAACCTCAGTCAAACTTTTCCCCTTCTGGACGAAGACAAACAAAACAGCATGCTTTGTCAGTATGGATTTTTCTCTACCAAGATAGTCCTCAGCTCGGTTCTTTGTAAATGTTATTAAACTCCACATTAAACAGCATGTGTGTGTGGGTACTGTGCCCAGAAGTGCTTGACAGCTAATGAATAAACATATAGTTTATTTCTAGCAAGTCTTTTTTAAGGATACGGTGCCTGAATACTTTTTTGGCAAAAAGACCCATTTATTTTGTTTAAAAAAACACATATGCTCACATGGAAACGCAAGTAAACCAGGCAGAGTGTCACTCCAATTCTTGAATCTATAAGTAAGTCTGATCATTTTGCCTGAAGAATGTCAGGGGGACTAAGTCCTATTCAGTTCAGAGAAAATGCTGCTGCCCCACTTCCTCTTCCAATCCCGCCGTTCAAGAGCCCGGTGTCACTTACCCATCTCAGGCACTCCAGAGTGCCTATCTCTTTTTCAAAACACAAGGACTTGTGAATACAAAGTTCAAAGGGCTTTCCAAAGCAGAGTCAATTTAGCCCTTATTTGGAAAAAGAAACACAGTTAAAAAAAAGAAATCTAACAAAGACGTCAGGTATGCCTAATACAGAGCTTAGAGCTAGAATTTTCATCCCTTCTCTATGTGTGTAGGTATCTTTATTTGTATTACTTGTTGGCTTACCTTATTTTACTGCTTCATGAAACATATATGTGCCTAGATTGAAGAGTTTACCTTCTTTTAGCATGGTGGTGAAATAAAAGATTACTTTTTTTTTTCTATCTCACTGCTACTGAATTTATTCTCCACATTTCCCTAATTTATGTGTGTGTGGGGGGGTGTCTCAGGCAGTTGATACCTAAAGATATTAGCACAGAAAACTACTTACTCTAAGTGTACAACATGAAGTTTATGCATTCAAATGGTGTATGGGGAGCTAATAAAACTCGAACGGCAAGTGTGATATAAATTTACATCTATGCGGAATTCTTAAAAACCAAGACTACTTCTAACCACACCATCGTGTGTCCTGGTTTACCAAAATGAGAGGAACTATTTTGGTAACAGCTGCTTTTATGGATGGCTGAAACTCACATCACCCACCAAGTACAATGCAGCATTTGAGAGCCAAATCCCTGAAACGATGAGGACCTGCTCCAAAGGAAATCCAGGGCAGTCCTGGCGGGTAACCGTTCCGTGGACAATGTCCTGGGCTCATCTTTGCATCATCACCTTGGCACTGAACCTGTGATTAACAACCAGTCAGCCTGGGGACTGTTTGCCTCTTACTGAACTCTGAGCTTTAGAACAAAGCTATCATTCTAAGGAGTAGTTTAGTGTGTTGTAATGAACTGAAGGAAGGCAGAAAGTAAAGGCAAGGAGACACAGGCACTCTGCTGGAAAGCATAGTCATTAAAAATAATGAGCGGTCTTTCACTTCCTTCTTTTTATTAACTTTCTGCAAAGGACAACCCAACATTTTATTATTTAGCACAGTCTCCACTTTTACAAATATCCGTTAGCAGATGGCTAAGAATTTTTCCACATGTTCCATAATACTTAGAACCACCCTGGAAAACACTCAGGGTCTTTTCCTTTCCCTTTTTTGTCCTGTACATCTTAGAATTGGCCTTTCCAATAACTGCCTCGAAGCTAAACCAAAATTTGCCATCGTCTCTACTTCTAAAAAACCCCACAAAGGTAGCATTTAGGGGGAGAGTTGAAAACAGGGAGCAGGACAAAGAAAAAGACTTCAAATGCTCATCCTAAAGTACTATTCGTTCCAAACTTCTCCTTCCATTGCCCCTGCAGTGCTCATTTATGTCTAGGAATCTCTAGGAATGGTGTTGACACTTAATTGCTGGCACCGTTTTGTATTCAGAATTCTGATAGGAGAAGAGAAGGCTGAATGAAGCGGATGGTTGGTAAAAAGCCAGAATTTTAGTCTGGAAGAGATTTCTAGAATGAATTATGAAGCTAACTGCTCTGACTTAGTACTTTGTTCCCTTGGAGAACTGCTGCCTTAGTGCCAAATAGCAGAGCTGAACTCTGATCTTTTTCCCTTGTAGTTAATAACTTAAGCCAAGCTTGTGATCAAAGGGAAGGAAGCACAACAGCTAAGACCCAGGGAAATTGTTGGCTTGACCAGAAGTCTCTGTGACTTGTGCATCCAAGTGACCCAAGGTTTCTATTAAGCAGAGAGTGAGAGAGGAAGTAGTATTTGAATACCTATTATGTGTCAGACACACGTGGGTACTTTACTTGCGCTATTTTATTTAGCCCTCACACTCACCCCAAGGAATCGGCTCTTTGTTCCATTAGTGATATATAAAAAAGTTAGGATTCATCCGTCCGTCCATCCATCCATCCAACCAACAAATATTTATTGCAGAATATAACCATGTTCTAGGCATCATGCTGGATGCTGGGGATACAATGATAAATGAGACACAGGGCTTGCCTTCACTGAGCTCATAGCTTAAGGGAGATGAAGGATACTGATGAAGGATTCAGAAGCCTGATGAGCATTACAAAAAAACAGGTGCTTGAGCAGGTATAGAGAATAGAGGATTTATTCAACTATTCAACACAGGATTATTGGAAGGCCACAAGAAGCACTGACATCGAAGTTTACTGAAAATGTTGAAAATGTTGATCTTACTCTTCTGATGATCTCCTATATCTGTGTTAATACATAGACATGTGACTATTAAATCCCATGTAACAGAGGGACTGAATTTTTTTACTTTATCTAATTTTGATTAATTTAATATTTAATTCTAATAGTGATAGAGGATTGGTAGCTACCATTTTTGACAGCATAGAATTCCCAGGGGGCTGAGAGTATTCTGAAACTTGTCCCCTCTACCATTGTCTTTGGAGAGATTTTGGTATGAATCGGTCTAGGAAGCCTAAAGAATTTGTTTCCATTGTAGTTCTATTAAGACCCCTTCCAATTTACAGCAGCCGTCTATTCTGGGGTGGCCCAGGGGAAGATATACAGCAGCTTTAGGAAACCAACTCCGATACAGATTCCAATTAGATTCAACCCCAAACAGACCTGGATGAGTTCTTACACCAAAGTATTCTACTGGGGTTAGCCAATCTAGAAATAATTCCGCATCGGGTCATTTAAAGCAAAAGCAGAGTCCCAGGTTGCCCTGAAACCCATCAGATATGGTGGGTGTCCCAAGCTCTGCTTTAGTCTCAGTTAGAGGGAGAGATGAAAAGGCTGATCTACCTCTGGTTATCTCAGTGACGTAGAAGGGAAGAGGATTTAAGTCTTCCCCAAGGTCAAGACCAGTAATTGTAGGAAGTACCACACACGTACACAAAAACGTAAACGCAGGCACATATATACTCACAGGCAGTCACATATACACACTTGCCTTTGGGTGTTGGTGTCTCTCTCAGAGTTGGTGACATATGCCGGACACGGTCATTTCGTTGAGAGCACTAATCAGGAACTCATGTGAAAGGGCGCTTTAAACCTAAATAGAAATGCAACTGAAAATGCTTTAGATCCTTTTGCCAAAGCCCCAAACTTATTATCTGAGCTTACTTTAGGTTAAAAAGATGCTATCTATCAAGCAATAAATAAAATTAGTCCTGCCAGATACTTAATTATTTATAATAAAATTTATTACCTTGCTACTGACTTAAGCTCCCGTATTTGACCGGGCTTTTGGCTTCAGAGACATAGTCTCTTAGCTCCAGACTACTTTTCAGAATAACCTACTGTCAGATATACTTCATATTGCCTCTCGGATGGAAAAAATTATTTGTCTTTCTCGACCGAATGCTATCTTCCCAGCCAGCCACTTGACCTCACACCCCCCACACCCCCACCAACTGTGAGATGATGCACCACACTTCTGACATCACTGCCCCTTAGTACTCACTCGGGCCGTGACTGACAGACTACTGCCTCAGGCTTGCCATGCAATCTGGCAGCCACACCAAGAAGCAACAGGAATCAGAGTCACAATTATCTCTTGCTTTATTCTTACAGAAAGGAAAGGAGTCAGACCATTAAAAATATGATACATATTGTATTTTTCATAGGCTTGCTAGTTGCCAATTATCATCTCAGAAATTGGTCTTACGCAAGATCTCCTCAGCAGTAAATTGGCTTGGTGCATGACTGGCCTCAGATTATTTCATGAGATTGTAGCAATAAAAGCTTCCATTTATTGAAAGCCAATAATGTGCTAAGATGTTTATTACACACATTCATCATCATATTCAGTTTTTACAACAACCCGTAAAATAGGAACAATTATTCCAGTTTTTCAGGTGAAGGGATACCACATCCATGAGCCAACCCAACTCGTGTGAGGTCACACAGTTTGGAAGTCACAAACCCATCCACTCCTGTCTGACTCTGTGCTCTTCTACTCCATCAGCCTCTCTTCCTAGGAGTAAGGTCCTTGGGAGGAGAGAGGTAGAAATGAAAGGGACAGAAAGCAGGGGAAGGATGCCAAGTTAGCTCATTTCTTCAAGTTAGTAGAAAGTGATAAAATGGGTGTCTTTCAACATATGTCTTTTACCTTTGTCTAGCACAAAGATGCTGCCTGGAGTTTGGTTTCGGCAACTGGGTAGGACATTGGCTGTTCACCGAGACTGGAAAACTTGGAGGAAGCGAATGGTGTGAGGGATAAAATGAGTTCTATTTAATTTCCAGAAGGCATTACTGTAATGCTTACTTTTTTTTTTCACAAGCATGTAACAATATATTTCATTGTACTTGGATTTGACAGAAGAAAAATTAAAGTGTAACTAATAGAATTACTTAACTCCAGGTAACTATTTTTTTTCACAGCAAGAGAAATGAGTTGCTTAAAAAATCTGTAAATTAATAAAGAATAAGTTATTCTATATAAAAATTATTCTATATAAATTATTCTATATAAAAATGTTTTATATAGAAAAAATTATTCTATATAAATATATCTATAATCACATAGAAATGTACCAAACTCTGTAGCTAAAATATAGAATTATCAGATTCAATTAAAAAAATCTATACATATTCTGTTTGCAGAAGCCACACTAAAGAAAAGGGCATGAAAAGGCTTCAAATCAAAGGTTGGAAAATATATTTTTGCCAGGTAAAATAACCAAAACAAAGCTGGTATACCTACATTATTATCATTTTTTTTAGTAAGTTTTAAATTTTAATTCCAGTATAATTATCATAAAGTGTTGTATTAGTTTCAGGTGTACAATATAGTTAATCAACTTTTACCTTTCCCAGGTAGACTGAGACAAGATCTTAACTCTTGTGATTTTATATGATTTTATACATTTAGTGAATAGATTTTACACATTTAGTGTATATTTATATATTTAGTGTATATTTTATACATTTAGTGAATAATCAGATATTTCCATTTGAACCCCCCCAAAAATACAAGAAATGTTTATAATTACTTTTATAATTAGCTCTATTTTGAAGCTTGCTGAAAGGTACAAACTTCCAGTTACAAATAAATAAGTCATTGGGATGTAATGTCCACCATTGTGTCTATAGTTTATAATTCTGTACTGCATATATAAAAGTTGCTAAAAGTGATGCCTGGGTGGTTCAGTCAGTTAAGCATCTGCCTTCAGCTCAGGTCATGATCCCAGGGTCCTGAGATCAAGTCCCGAATTGGGCTCCTTGCTTAGCTGGGAACCTGCTTCTCTCTCTGCCTACCGTTCCCCCTGCTTGTGCTCTCCCTCTCCCTCTCTTTCTTTCTTTCTTTCTTTCTTTCTTTCTTTCTTTCTTTCTTTCTCCCTCTCTCTGACAAATAAATAAGTAAAATATTTTTAAAAAATAAATATAAATGTTGCTAGGAAGGTAAATTTTAAAAATCTTTATCACAGGAAGAAGAATTTGCAACTATGTAAAGTGACAAATCTTAACAAGACTTGTGATCTTTCACAATATATACAAATATCAAATCTTTCTGTTGTATACCTGAAACTAATAAGTTGTTACATGTCAATTATAAGACCATTAAAAGACTAGCTCTATTTTACCAGTTGTAAAAAAGGAAAACTGAAATCTTTGGAAATGTCATTTTCACTTTTTCAGACTCTCTAGAGTATTTTTGAATACTCAGTAAAATTCCTGAACATTTTTTTTAAGATTTATTTATTTATCTGAGAGAGAGGGTGTACACGTACCTGTGCGAGTGGCAAGAGACGTGGGGGTGGGGAAGGAGAGCAGGAGGGAAAGAATCTCAAATAGACTCCCCACGGAGCACTGAGCCCAACTCTTACGTAGGACCCTGAGATCATGACATGAGCCAAAATCAAGAGCTGGACACTTAACTGTCTGAAACACCCAGGCACCCCTGTGAACATGTTTTTAAAAGAAAGTTTGTGTTCAATCAAAATTCAGTTTTTTTGTTGGATCTCCTCAAAAAGGTACATAAAAGGGGCACCTGAGTGGCTCAGTGGGTTAAGCCTCTGCCTTCGGCTCAGGTCATGATCCCAGAGTCCTGGGATCGAGTCCCTCATCGGGCTCTCTGCTCAGCAGGGAGCCTGTTTCCTCCTCTCTCTCTGCCTGCCTCTCTGCCTACTTGTGATCTCTGTCTATCAAATAAATAAATAAATTCTTAAAAAAAAAAGGTACATAAAAGTTCTCAAGAAAATTCTTTTTTTTTTATGTACCTGTATTCCTTAGACTCAAAGAAGATTATGAATTAGTAAAATCTTTTATTTAAAAATACAATGACTTATAAAGTCAGTTCTAGAAGACACAATATCATAGCTACATTATTACAATGTAATAATTACAGCACAGGTGGCAAGAAAGAGAATCATCTCCTTTGTGGGAAAAGGAATCAAATCTCTTAACACAGTCCTGGAAGACAGTGTTTCTTTAACAGCCAAATATTGGGGTTGTGGGAAAGGCATTCTGGGCCAACACAGGCACAAAACCTTGAATTTGGGGGAGAACACCATCTGTCACATAATTTAACCTTCTCTAGGAATATGCACCTTAAGAGAAAAAAAAGTCACTTGGAAGCCTTGGGATCTGATCTTCCAGAAGTTTTGTTGAGTTTTATCAAGCTCCTTTTCCTTCTTATATTTAAAACTACTTTAGAACATCAGGAATTATAGCAAAATTTTAAAGGTAGATTGACTTTTCAAGTGACTACTTATCCTTTAAAACTATTCCAGATATTATTTGATAATTATCTACATATTTGGAGATATGTTCATTTATTTGTCAGTGTTCTGATATTTTTATAGACGGGACAAATGATAATTGGCTGAAGTTTTTATTTTTTTAAAGATTTTATTTATTTGAGAACACATGAGTGGGGGTGGGGGGAGGGCAAAGGGAGCAGCAAACTCCCTGCTGAGAAGGGAGTGCAGGACCCTGACATCAAAACCTGAGCCAAAGGCAGACATTTATCCAAATGTACTGGGAAGTACATGAAAGTACATGAAAGCAAGTAAAAAGACATTCAGATACAAACTTAATTTGAATATAAAGTATATCTTAACTAGTTTCTTTACCCAATGATTCAATGTCCCTAAGTTACTAGGAATACTGATTCTATTTAAAGATAATTATAAAATTGAAATAATTTAAAACCTGTATGACTTGGTCAATTTCTGCTGGGTAGTAATTATAAAAATTAAAAATATATATTTGTTAATGATAGTGATGTAAATAAATTCTAATTTCCCTTCTGTACTTAGATTTAGCTGGTAGTCATTGTTGATCGAGTTTGATGATTTCTCGTGATTCTAATAGTGAAAGGAGTAGAGTATGCAAATTACCAGAAAAATCTCCTACTGACAAACTATGCAAATGAAACATCAGGTGAATGGATATATTCTTTTGTGTCATTAGTCAGCTGATTAAACTGTCTTAAAATGCTAACTGATAGGGCTGACCCCACCTTTCAAGCCTCCAAAGAATCATTTATATTGTCAACAATGTAGCCAAAACAATAAATGTTCATATTCTGTGTGTTTCCTTTTAAAAGCCCGAAGGCTTCTAGTTATCCTTGGGAAGACCCCATACTAGAGCTTATCTATAATAGTATTTATAATAATAGCATTAGAATCCCAAAGCCAAACCTGGGGAGAGTGAGCGGCTCACCATGCAGTGCGACCGTAGATGAGTTTTCCAGACTATAGTTTTGAGGGCGAAGACCTGTAGGAACAGAAAGGGAAGAATCTCAAGCTTTGTTTGTTTTCTTTTTTAACTTGGCTTTTCTACAGTCCTTCTTCTAAGATGCCATTTGTACATACAAATCACTTCAGTTTATTTTTAAAACCCACACAGGGAGATATTGTTTTGTTGTGGTTACATCCTAGTCCATAGAGGCCCAAAGCCTCCCATTGTGAGAGGAAATGAAGCCTGGCTGAGTCTTTAAGAGGCCTGGGTATACATGTGGCTCCTTTCATCTCAGGCTTGTAATTGCTGTAATTCAGCCCCAAGCCTATTTCCAAAGGTAGCCTACTGAGAAAATCCTCAGTATCTAACCCAAGATATATTAAAGAAGTTTGGTCCCACAAATGAAGCAAAGATTGCTTTTACATTAACAAGCTAAAGGACCAAGTCGCTTCCTTCCCTCATCTGAAGCCCTCAGTTGTCCCAGTAAGCTGTATTGCTGAAGTCATGCTCTCACTTGGAGAACCAAGGCACTTTGATAAAACACAACAGGATATCAAGACGGGTCAGATCCCAAAGCTTCCAAATGAAAAAAAAAATTTTTTTGAAGGTGCATGTACCTGGAGAAGGTTGCATTGTAGATTATGATCTCTCAGCAGTTCCCGTGTACGCGCCTGTGTTGGCCCCGAATGCCCTTCCCACAATCCTAGCACTTGCCTGCTAGGGAAATGCTCAAATTTGATTCCCCTCTCCCAAAGGGTAGAGGATCGCCTTCCTTCTCACTACCGTTGTAGCAAGCGATTGTTAATGGGTGTGTTACTGTTTTGCAAACTGGCCTCCGGATCAAATGAGACCATAAATTCCCCAAGGGCCTTGGCGTTCTTGCCCCCTTCGTATCCCTTGTGCACAGCATGTGCTAGCCCTGAATAGCTCTGCCATGACCTGAGGAAGCAGGCTCTGAACAAGTATTGGAATTCAGACACAGAGAACTAAGTCGTTCCAACGCTGATTCTAATGTCTTTGGGTGATGATCCATTTTCGGACAACTCCCTGTCCAGGGAGTACAGAGATGTCTCCCCTGAATGGGACATTTAACCACTTCAGAAACTGCAGATGTTCCTCAGAAACAGAAGAGGAAACTGACAGCTAAAGAAAATGAACTGAAGAAGGAGGGAATGATATTATTAGACAAAAAAAGAGTAATGTAAAAAAAACTTTTTTTAAAGATTTTATTTATTTATTTATTTATTTTTGAGAGAGAGAAAGAGTATAAGTGGGTGGGAGGGGCAAAGAGAGAGGGAGAAGCAGACTCCCGCTGAGCAGGGAGCCTGACACAGGGCTCGATCCCAGGATCCTGGGATCATGATCTGAGCTAAAGACAGATCCTTAACCCACTGAGCCACCCAGGTGCCCCTAATGTAAAAAATCTTTATAAACTATCAGCTCTTACACTGTCATTTTTAGAAGATCTGACAAGGCTAGCAGATTTCCCCACCTTCCTTTATTCCTTTTTTGGGGACTGCACCAGCAGATTGCCTAGAAAACAGTGTTTTGGGTCATTTGGGAGAGACTATTCCATCTTTCTTTGTAGAAATATATTTTAAGAACCTACGTGGGACCTTGCTATCCTTGTACCATGTTCTCTCTAATGCCTATGCTTGCCTGTAACTAAACATATTTAACAACTGGAAATAAAAATATAGAAGCAATGGCTAAATCAAATACATTTGAAATCTTTCTTATTTTTGGAATAAACCAAGCTACAGATAACAGAAAATCCCTTACTAACTGATATGAATCATTGTGCCCATAGATCATCAAAGCATTCTTTTTTTTTTTTTAAGATTCTTATTTATTTATTTGACAGAGAGAGATCAGAAGTAGGCAGAGAGGCAGGCAGAG
>PISX010021219.1:0-34108 GCA_004024625.1 Mellivora capensis
CCTACTTTTACAAACAATGCCAGAGTTTAACAGAATTTGTTTTAGAGTAGTGAGTTCATTTGTTTTCAAATATTGTTGTCTATACAGTTTCATTAATTCAGACTGTCCTGCCCTCTAACTTACTATTAAGTCTAGTGTGTGTTTTTTTCTTTTTTTGAATCATGCAATACAGTGGTTTTCTATATGGGATGGTTTTACCCCCAGAGGATGCTTAGTAATTTCTGGAGACATTTTGGATATCACAAATGGGAGGGAAGTTACCATTGTTTTCTGGTGGGTAGAAGTCAGAGATGCTACAAAATGTTCTATAATGCTCATGACATTTTCCACAACATTACCCACACCATGTGTCAGTAGTGCTGAGGTTGAGAAACACTGATGTAATTAATAAGTAACTTCAATTATTCAATTGTGTATCCACAGGCTAAGGAGAAGTCACGGTCACAGCTTGGCCTGAAGGAAGCAGCCCCTGTCAAAGACAAAAGGACATCGGCCCTCACAGGTAACATCTTTAGAAGACTAGAGATTTATGCATAAAGAAAGCTCTGGTATAAAAGTCCTGTTGTCATTGTTCTTATTCAGAAGGAATTACGTGTTCATAAAGCCCTGTGTTGGGAGAAGCGCTGTTTGAATAACTTTATTTGATTGGCTTTGGGTCCTACTAGTTACAAACTAAAAACTCTTTGGGAACCCAGATGTCAGTAAATTGGTCATGTTCACATCTACTTTGCTTTTCCAAAGTGTATATCTTCTGATAAAGAGAAACCTGAAAGAAATGCCATTATGTGAAGCCAAAATTATACTGATCACATGCATCCTCCATTAAAATATTTTGTGGCTTTTAGAGAGATCTTCCCAGAAGAACGAACCCTCCTCTGAGAAGGAAAAGGTTAATAAACTCAACGAGAAAAATTTTGAGAAGACCAATGCCTCTCTAGTTCAGAGAAGTTTTGCCACATTTCATACCGAAAGACCACAAGACAAGGTAGAAGATTTTGCTCTAAGAAATTCCATAGAGCCAAGAGAAAATAAAGACACAAGAGACATTTCAAGCACACAGAGACTGAACAGACAAGAAAACAATAGTGCTGGAAATGATAAGCAAGCCATTGTGGATAAAAATGAACGTCCAGGGTTCAAAGGAGAGAAAAATGGGCTTCATTCTGAGGAAGATACTAGTGGAAGAGAAGTTGAGATGAAAGGAGGAGCAGCAATTGCAAATGAAACAGTGATGGACAAGTGTTCAGATAAAAAGCTGTGTGTTGATAAAACTAACAGGGATCAATTCTATGAAAGGTAGGCTTTAAAGCATAGCTCGCCTACAACTGATGTCTTTGGTAGACCTATGTGCCATTGCAATTTAAGGCCATACCAAAAGGAGAACTGAAGTGAGTTTTTAAAGCAACGGTTTAGAAACTAGTTTCCCAGCTGGTGTGGGTTATTCATGGCCCTGTTTCTTGCCATTACTTTTTCTTCTTGCCTGTGATATTTTCAGGCATTTTTACTGTTTTCTTCTACTAACTGATGGATAAAGATAATGATTATTATCAATCAATATTTTTTAAAAGATTAAGTAAGAAGTTCTTATTTTTAGCAATATAAAGCACATCCTTCCTAAGATCAAGAATTGAATAATGAGATCAGATTTATCCATAAGTTAAGAAACTAATTCTTAACTTATGCCTGAAAAATTGGCTATTTTCTGAGGATATTGTAAGGTTTGAGTAAGAAGTAGATTATCGAAGGACTCTTCCTCAACTGCAAAGTTTCACATATAAATTCAGGTAATTATGTAGCCAATCACAATCAATTACTCTATATTGTGATGGGCCACAGAATCTATCTGGAGCAGAGTATCCAAATACCCGTGTGTTTTTTAGGGAATTAAGATATAATTTTTATTTCATTTATAAATAATGTATTTGAAACCTAATCATGGAGAAGCCTAATTTTTAAAGAAAAACTAATCTTTATTAAGAAAGTCCATCACTGTGAGGATGTGCTTAGTAAGATAAGGAGCTGTTAAAAAACTGAAATTAGTTCAATTCTTTCATCGATGAAGGTTTGCTCTCCCTGCTGTTTATATTCAGAGAGATGATTACTTCCTTTAGTATACTTAATTTAGTCATCTTTCTCTTCTATAAGAAAAGGAAGTGAAAAAAATGAAGATCGAATTAGCTAGGTATCATAAAATGACTCCTTTGGTAAAGATTCCGAGGAATAACTTGGGGTCATAATAAGGTCATCAGGGGAGTCCCTGGGATCCAAGTCATCTACACCTGTTCTTGGGCTCCTTCGTTTGATGGGGAAGCATACGGCTCCACTTTATCCCAAATGCCGAACCAGCCCACTCTATCATGAAGCTTCACCAAACTACCGTGTTCAGCAAGCTTTTAGCGCTAAGACCTTGACTGGCTGAAAGTTGTCTCCTTGAAACGCTGAGAGCTGCAGCTGGATTTTATTTTCCAGGTGTACCAGCAATGTAAAAGCCATTTCCACATCCCGAATTCCGGAAAACTCAGCACTAGCGCCCACTTTCCAGGACGCTGAGGAAGTAGAACACACTGGCAGCAGCAAGCGGAGGGTGATGGAGGAGTGCTTCACCAAAGAGGACAACAAAAAGTGCAGAATAGATGTAGCGAGCCCAGGTGAAGGACACGCATTTAGGACACGGGAAACTGGACAAGCCCAGGGGGGCTTACAAGGCAAACCCCTGGAGTCCACTGGAACTAAGACCTCCAGACAGCAAGATCTGGTGGCCCCACTGGGTAGGAAATGGCTTTTGTTTCAGTCTTTTAGAGCTTCTTAACCTTTTCCAGCAAACATTTCCAACTGAATTCCACCTAGCCTAACAGCCTGAAGGAGACACAATGCCAACTGATGCCATTTGTATATGTAATTTAGTCACCCCCCTTTTTTTGTGTCTAAAGAGATGAATGCCACCAAGAGAATTCTTACATGACTTCTTTCGTTTTCAGCATATTTATGGTGTGAGAGATGAATGGCTATATCAAATCAGATTCCCGGAGACTTCTAGTATCTGAATTTTTAAAAATATTAGCACTTGGCAGAGTGCCTAGCACAAGATAAGTGCTCCAGAGTTACACATTGAATACATTTAAAGTTCTGAAACCAAAGTTATTATCTACTCACCTCCCCTGTATCCTTGTATGCATGTAAGAAGCTGAATGCAATAGATGCTTAAATATGGAATAAATGGGGAAATGAATAGGCTCACGGAAAGCAAACCATGGAAAAATTAAAAGAACGCTGAAAGGATATTACTTAGTTTGTGCTTTAGAACTGATCATGACATGGACCAGAGTTAGAACACTTAGACTTGAGGGTGGGAAGTAGAGAAATTTGAGAGCTGTAGAATATGTACTTAGCCAGTTTTTTTGGTTTTATTTCCAGACAGGAAAAATTCATCTTTGTGCCTTAAAAGTGTCTTGAATAAAGTCTAAAATATTTTGAAAAGTAATGTAGAATAATAGCCAACATTTCAATGACATGAAGAATCTCTTCATCTTTCTTTCTTTGTTTTAATTAAAATAATGGACCTTATCAGTGTTTTTTTTTTTTTTTAAAGGATCAAACACTTTCTTATCTTTGAACTTAGGAGAATTATCTGTATGGACTGTACTGGGGTTAGAGCTTTTCAACTATTGTGGCATTTCTAAAAGTTGTTCTGAAGATGGTACAAACCATAGTTTTGTGGTCCTGACATTCTTTCTGAAAGATGTCAGGTGTCACCTTTATGTATTACAGACCATAATATGCAATAAAAACATACATTCCCCGGATCACTAGCCATAAAATAGATGGCCCATTTTATTTTATTCTCGGGCCCAGTTTTGGTGCCAGAAAGAGGCCTGTTTAACAAATGGCCCTTCTCTTCCTCTCACCATCTAGATGATGTCCCGGCTCCTCCCGCCCCGTTTAATCACCGTATCGTGACAGCCAAACAAGCAGCCATCAACAGTTCTTATACTGTGAGCAGAACGGAAATTTTAGGAGGGTAAGTAATGCTCAATTTTAACACGCTTTCAACAAAGGAAGAGAGTTTTCAAAGCGGCAGAACCTGAGGATTGCATAAATGTTTGCCAGCCTTGACCCGAGAACCAGAAACATCATAAAGAAGCATTTTAAAAGATTGCAAGCATTTCTGAAAATCATCACTGATGTCAGAAATGTTGATGTGGTGACAGTGACTGAAGTCCACATTTATTATCTGCTTTACTTCCCATGTTGTAATGTCTGAAAGTGGGAGAAGCCCCAGTGAGTCACCAGGAGGCTTAGAAGCCGTCCAAAACTTGAGAATGGAGATACAAAATGTAGAAATGAGTGAACACTGTGTATTTATTGTGGCATGTGTTAAATCTTTTTTTTTTACCATTGTCGTTGGTTTTCCATTTATGTTGTTACTGTATTAATTGCTACTATGTGTTTTGAGTGATTGCTTCCATCACTGAAGAATTTTTTTAAAGGATGTCTAAATGTACACTCTCCCTTTGAAGGAGGAAAAGTACAGTTCATCAGACCGAATTTATTACTGGGGATATTCTTTCCTCTTCTACAATAGTCACAATCCTCCTTTGATATCTTGTAACTTAATGTCTAAATTTTAAAGTTTGCTACTGTCAGCATATCTATGTGAAATAGCAAAAGGAAGCAGAATGTTTATACTGCTATACACAAAAAGTTGCTTACCAACACATGGAAAATATGCATAGAAACTACAGGGCATGTTTCTGCATTTGGTCATTGGGGGTGTCATCCCTACTGTGAAGTCCCTTCTTCCTCTTCCTGCTCCATATTTCATTTTTCCTCCACCACGGGGAACCACCTGAATGCTTTGCTCCTCAGCCTGCTGATTATAGAGAACTGCCCTTGAGACTATGAGGGAGGGCAGACAGACAAATGGGAACTCTGAAACGTGAATAGATGCCATGGGAGTCTTTAGTATACCGCACGTAGTAGCCCATTCGGGTCATGAGGGACTTCAGTGGTAACCCAGCAATTGTCTTGAAAGGAGAATAGTTATTTGCTGAAGACGCTTTGAGACAATTCCAAGGGCATTTTAATTTTCTTTCTTTCTTTCTTTCTTTTTTTCTTTCTTTCTTTCTTTCTTTCTTTCGATTTATTTATTTTAGAGAGAGAGAGTGAGGGAGAGAGAGTGAGCACAAGCAGGGGGAGGGGAAAAGGGAGAGGGAGAAGCAAGCTCCCTGATGAGCAGGGTACCTGATGAGAGGCTCCATCTCAGGACCTTGAGATCATGACCTGAGCTGAAATCAAGAAGGGGATGCTTCACCCACTGAGCCATCAGTGGCACCCCCAGGGCATTATCTTCATCAGAAGTCACAGGTGAGGTTCCTGGGCTGTGTTCATGTGGTCCAGTAAAGAGACTAGATCTGGAATGGTAGTTGGAATTCAGGTCCTCCTTCGGCTTATGTTTACAGGAATGTCATTCTCTGAGACGCATCTGTTTTTGCGCAGGTATAGCTGAGTTGAGTGGGACGTAGTGGCGGTCACCACACTGCCTCTGTCAGTTGTTGCCACCATCCTCACCTCTGCAGTCCTCCAGGAATGCGGTGGGCCTTCGGGTCACAATGTTGCTCAGGAAGCTTCCCCTTCGGCCCACACCATGATAGCCATGTTACACAAGCAGGCACCTGTGTTCTGTTTTACTAAATCAGGAATCAAAGCAAGAAGTCATGTTTTAAAATTGTTCAAGAGTGTACATTTCTATATGTGATTACATGTGTAAGAAGCTATCCTTCAAAGTATATAAAAATTTATATCCAAGCTAAATTGTCAAAAAATCTCATGGGTGATTATGTAATATGTATTTTTATTATGTGTATCTATGTGCAATATTGCTATTACTTTATTTATATGCAGTTTTATATAGCTGACCTATACCCTGTATTGTTCATACGCTTACAAAGCCTAGCTTATTCCACTCATATGTATTCAGAAAGCTTTTATTTTTTTTCTATAACAAGTTCTCAAATTTTAGGCTGCATGTGAATTGCCTAAGGAGCTCTGAAAATGCAGATTCTGGGGCCTCACCCTGGATTCTTGCCTTAGTAGGTCTGGGGTAGGGCCGGGAAACCCTTCAGCCTGTGATAGAGAGACCGCACTTTAATATTATTTTAGAAGCTTATTGGCTATAGTAGATACATTTAACAGGTTTGCTCACTCAAACCCCAAAAGAGAAATGCCCCGACAGCGGCATCTTCCACTTGGCCCCACCTCACGATGCACAACGTCCTCTTCTTCTGCAGGGGGCGTTTTGGCCAGGTTCACAAGTGTGAAGAAAAAGCAACAGGTCTGAAGCTGGCGGCCAAGATCATCAAGACCAGAAGCACAAAGGATAAGGTAAAGACCATGCAATGTGGATCTCTCCTTGTCATCATCATCTTCACTTCGCTAAAGCATCTGTCCTTCTCAGGATGATGTGAAGAATGAAATCAACATCATGAACCAGCTGGATCACGTGAACCTCATTCAGCTCTACGATGCCTTCGAGTCAAAGAATGACATCGTTCTGGTCATGGAGTAGTACGTGTTCTACCTGCCCTCGTCCCCTCCCCTGCACAGCTACGTGCAGCCCCCATGATTATGCAGCCATAGCTCTGTCTTGCTTTGGAAGTTGCTAGATCTGTGCTTAGTGCAATTCTGATTCCGACTGGCATGTACCAGATGACTGCATTGGTTTCAGAAGGAAAATTACCTAGGAATCCACATCTCCATGTGTGACTTTACTGAGAAGTAGAATAACCTCATAGACATAGCTTTAGATCTAAGCTATAAAACTGTCAAATAGCCAGCCTAAAGATTATTATGGTTAACCTGAAGGAAAGTGATTTTTGAACTATATTTTACTTTCAACCTAATCATTAATAAAAAGTTCACATCAAATTCATAGTAATTGGGGCTAAGAGACTTGCAACTAAGTTTCATTTTTATAAAAATTTAGTAAGCAGTTAGAAAGTGAGTAGTTCTCAGTAATGCTGATTCGCTATTGTGATTCAGTTCATTCTTTCCTCCGCTTGGGGTTTTATTTATCATTGCGCAATAGGAATTTTGGGTAATAAAATGTCTAGCATCAGAAGCACACGGGAGGGGCACTTGGGTGGCTCAGTGGGTTAAATCCTCTGCCTTTGGCTTGGGTCATGATCCCAGGGTGCTGGGATTGAGCCCCACATCAGGCTCTCTGCTCAGCAGGGAGCCTGCTTCCTCCTTTCTCTCTGTCTGCCTCTGCCTACTTGTGATCTCTGTCTGTCAAATAAATAAATAAAATCTTAAAAAATAAAGCACATAGGAGCTCTTTAACACTGAAAGTCTGAGGAGACCCCACTTGACCTTTGCTTGGTATTTGGGATTTCTCTCCCTGCCTTTGTAAGGTCCTCTTTATCTTTTGTATATGTTAGGAAATGGCAGATGTGGACTCACTTCAGAGCTGTAGCCACTGGACCTTGAGGCTTTCCCGTAGTGAAATTGATGGTAGCAGTAAAGGGCCTCAGTTAAGCATCATCTATCTGAGATAGCGATGGAGGTGGAGAAGTCACACACACCTGATGGAGGAGTTAGGGGAGCTTAAACACCCAGCTGCTATGCCAAGAAATAGCTGTGTTCAGGAAGGAGTCATACTCAGGACTTCACACCTCTTCCTTCTGCAGTGTGGATGGAGGGGAGCTGTTTGATCGCATCATCGATGACAACTACAATCTGACCGAGTTTGACACCATCCTGTTCGTCAAGCAGATATGTGAGGGCATAAGACACATGCATCAGATGTACATTCTCCACTTGGATCTGAAGGTAAAGCATGCTGTTTGATATGAAGCCCCTTCTACTCTCCCCTCCTGTAGATCAGTGGGTCCCATCAGATACTATTTGCCAGCTTGGGAAATATATGCTGTCATGAGGTACATATTCGGGAATTAAAGAAAACCTGGATTCTTAGCATCAACCTCCTAATCCCAGCTTTCATCACCCCCTAATATTTGCACATCTCCTTCAGGGACTACTATTCAGATTCTTGTAACTTCCCTGTGAAAGAAATCCACGTGGGAGATCCTTTCCCTAAAAGTTTAGGATTAAAACCACCACCACCACCACCACTACCAGCACAATGGGGGTCATTGCTGTGTCCCTCTCATTTTTAGAATAAGTAGGTAGGAGGATTTTAGCTAACTCAGAATTCCCTAGTGGTAGCCAAGTTTTCCCACTCTCCAAGCATCCTTAACAGTCTCAAACTCTTTTAGAAGGCACTGGACTCTAGGGATTTGCTTTTCTGTGGTCATGCTAGAGCAGTGAGTAGAGACCTATGGCAGAATGAGGTATAGGACAGCCAGAAGGGCAGTGCTAAAATGCTGAGGAGCCGGAAGGGTGGTGGGAAGTGAAGCTGGCACCACACTGGACATGGTGGAGAACCTATGTAAGCAGTGGGGAGCCAAGCCACCTGCCTTTCTCATCTAATTTAATGACCTTTTGATCTCTCTCCCATTATGAAGTGCCTAGAATTGGACTATAAATTGTTAGAACTAAGGAAAGACCCAGCCTCAGTAACTCTGATCAGCTCTAATATTGGGGCTAAATATCATAAATTGCCTCTTCTTGTGTGGCACAATCATTTTCTCATTTCCCTGTTTGCACAGCATGACCTTGAGATAAAATATATATTCTCTAAACGTACCATCTATTGCAAGTCGTAGAGGATTGTAGAGCTAAATAAATTTTACTTCCTTAAATTGGTTTCCATGGTCTACTTTTCTTGTAACTTAGCTTCCCTCACTGTTTTGATTTATGTGTGCTACCTCTCCCAATCACAGGGCAGGAGGAAGTGGTATCTGAAAGACAAAGTCAGAGGTTGAAAATCATTAGCAAAGCCCTGGCTTCAAACTGAGTTTGATAATGTGTGTTTCCCTGGAGCATTTTCCTTGAGTGTAGATACTCTGAAGATATCCCTAAAGGGATTTGATTGGCAACTATAACTAGGACTTGACCTACCATAAGTCAAAAAGCTCAGTATGTGGCTTCATAACATTGATTGAGGAATTGCAATGGGCAATTTTAGTTATGGCTTGAAGGCAAAGATAATAGTAAAGTCGACAGCTGGATGGGTCATTAAGGACCACTCATCCCTTACAAAAATCTCCTTGGAAGAAAAAGGGCCAAAAATATTAAGAGTGCTTGTCACCATTGGAGGGGAGATTATAGGTGACTTAAAAATGAAAAATGGTCTCCTTTATATTTTCCTGTGTTTTGCAAATCTTATTCAATGAACATGCTTTTCCTTAATAGTTAGGGAAAAAATTAACTTTTTGAAGTGCCTTCAAAGCTGTAAACACATTTTTATATTATAGTATTCTTTGACAATTGGACAACTTTATTCATATTGATCAGTTATTTAAGCTTGAAACCAAATGTTCTTATAGAGTGTCCACTTCATCATAAATAGCTTTTATTCATTGACACCAATTTTAGAGATATTTTAGAAAAGGGCTTCCAAAGACATTATGTCGACCAAATGGTCCATTGAATGTTGATCAAGTGCTTCTTATTTTCTGATCCCATTTGAACCTCCTTTCCACCCAGACAGGAAGAGGGGGGGTAGCTGTGATCCAGCCTAAAGGATGGGACATGGGATCCTGGGGATTCAGCAACTTGGCTAATGTGCCCCAGCTCTTAGGCGTGAGTTGGGACTAGAACCTGAGAGTTCCAAGCAATTCTTTGAAAATTGTCTTTTTTATGGATGACCTAGACTTTAAATCAAATTCTCTATTTTTCTGACCTGACAAATACAAGCATCCTTATAAGACACTCCATAAACACTGAGCTGCAATTCTAATATCCATGTTTTCTCCCTCTTCAGCCCCCTAGACCGAGATCTTGACAGAGAGCAAAGACTTGACCAGAGTCAAAGTCAAGAGAACACTTAGTCAAGGGTTTGGGTACTGAGAACAAACTCAGCAAAACTTTGGAATTGCTGAGAATGAAGAATGAATGAGGGGGATGTCTTCCTTTTACACATGACTTTCCCATAGACTAAGTGCAAAGGGAAAATCTGGAGGTCAGGAGCGTTCACGTTATATTGCATACTCAGTGTGGTTGTTTAAATGAATCAGGCTATTTCTCCCGGAACTCATAAATCTTAGGGAAAGATATTCCTCCAAGAAGGGGAAATTCGTACTTAATAATTTTAGAGGGACAGAGTCAAGTCTGAGACAGCCTCCACCAGTTCATTTGGAAGGTACTGAAGCAGGCTCCTTGTCTTTCTTCCCTCAAAGAGGCCTCTGCTTGAACTCACACATTATGGTAAACTGCAGAACCAGGGAGAGAGACAGGCAGGGTAATGCAAGGTTGGCAGGGTACCCACAACCTCATCCACCACAAAATTAAAGGAGAAAATACCCACACAGACAAGCCAGACCCAAAGTGAAGGGCCTGATATGTTTTTCCTGAGCATTGCTGTATTTTTAGTTGTGGTTCAAGGACAATTTGAGTGAATGATGGTTGTTTTCATTGCTAATGTGTCTCTTTCTCCTGGCAGCCTGAGAATATCCTGTGTGTGAATCGGGATGCTAAACAAATAAAAATTATTGATTTTGGATTGGCCAGAAGGTATGTGTATTTGGACATAGGTATATGAATGGAGGTAGTGAGCATGTTGGTGCTCTTTCTTTGCAAAGATAAATCTGATATACTTCTTGGTTTTAGGCTCTCATTTAGAATTAACTTGACAAAAATTATATCCCAGCCTTACCTTGCTGACTTTGGAATTGGAATGTTTAGAGGTTTCTACAGTGTATCCAAGAAAAAAAAAAAGAAAACTTAAACTCTTATACAGTGAAAGTTATTAAATTTGAAGACATTAATTTAGAATTCGTAAGTTTGTCTTAGTCTTTTTATTTGTTCCATCTGTAAAGAGAAGATTTACTTTAAAAAAATGAACAAATGAGATTGCAAAGGGTTCTGGTTCCTATAAGCTTCTTAAGTGAACAGAGTTTATATGTGGACTTCAGTCCATTAACGGTGAATATAAAATGGATGCAAACAATTGCATTTCCTTTACTCATTAAGATGGGCATACTCAAGCCATCGGCATGTCAAGGATTGTATCAGTTTTCCTTTCGCTGTGTTCTAGATTTCAGGTGTTCTAACTATTTTCACCAGCTTTCCCCACCCCTGTTTCAGATTATTAAGGTTTTCCAGTATGAATTATGACTCTTAAACTCCTGGAACTTTTTAAAACAAGTTTTTAACACTATTTCCTAAATACACGATTTCCTTTAAAGCCTGTGTATTTAAGGTTTGCTGAGTGGCTGAAGTTATTTTGTCTTATAGACGGCATCTTTTCAGTTTCTATGACTGTTGCTGTTTGATTGACCCTCTCCATCCCTCCACTTTGTCTCCCAAATTCCAGGTACAAACCCAGAGAGAAGCTGAAGGTGAACTTTGGAACTCCGGAATTTCTTGCCCCTGAAGTTGTGAACTATGATTTTGTTTCCTTTCCCACTGACATGTGGAGTGTGGGCGTCATCGCCTATATGCTGTAAGCAGGTCTCCAGTCTCTCTGACACTTACACACAGGCATCATGGCCCAATTTAGGTCTTTTAACAGATAAGTAACACCATGCCATGTTGAGTCACTTTCTGGGCTCTGTGAATCCTGTGGGTGAAAGGAGTAAATTCTTTCCCTGCGCATAACCTGAGAAAGTAAATGTATGTCTACTTGTGTTAGATTAATTGTGTTAACTCTTAGGACAACACTTCATGTCCTAAAAGTAATAAAAAAGCAACTTGGGTCCTGATCTCCTAAATGATCACCCCTCAAGGGTGATCCTTTGGCATTTGCCATCTGAGTGTGTGGCAGACTTCAGCAGCTGTAAAGGCTTTAAAAATGAGGTCGTACTCTCCTTAGAGATTTCATATTTCAGGGTGGCTTCTGACTCCATGACTGCAGGTGTTTCTTTAGGGGCCAGAGTGGGGGAGCGAAGCATTTTCCTGATTGCAAAAACATATGATAAAATTACACTTAATTATTAGGTTATTTGCCTTCTCTCAATTTTAAACAACAGAGCCAAGAAAAGGCAACCTCTCTATAAAGGGTTTGAAGCTATTTAAACAATACTCACTCTGGCTCTTATGTCTTACAGACTGAGTGGTTTGTCTCCCTTCCTGGGTGACAATGATGCTGAGACCCTGAGCAACATCCTGGCCTGCAGGTGGGACTTAGAGGATGAAGAATTTCAGGACATCTCAGAGGAGGCCAGGGAGTTTATCTCCAAGCTTCTGATTAAGGAGAAGAGGTACTCCAAGTTGGTTCCGGGCTCTAGAAGAAGGAGGGAGAATAGGGAAGCATAGGCTACCATAATTCATGGAAATAATTCCCAAATTCTCTTTGTGACATCTCCGATGCCTGAGAAAAGTTGTAAATGGAAGGAGTTTGATGCTCTTGACCTTGCTTACTGAGATCAGGGACTGGTTTGGTCACAAGGCTTGAAAGGGGCTACAGAAACTTCCCTGCTTCTGCCTTTTGCAATAAGACTCTAGCAATTAGGGGCTCTTGCTGGGCCTCAAAATGAAGGGTTTGGGATAAGTTATTTCCATAACCCCTTTCACATCTACAAAGCACATATCCGGCTCTGTGTAGCTGAACACTTAACTATCATTTCATTTCAGAGCCTGCTGTGGGCCAGACTGTGCCAAGTGCTTTATAGGCTTGTCTTTTAACCCCCATCCATCTCCAAGAGGTGGGAATTATCATTACTGTTTTATTTTTATTTATTTATTTTTTTTCATTACTGTTTTATTAATGAGACTCTAAATAGTCTTCCCAAGAGCATATGTCTAGTCAGTGGCAGAACTGAGCATCCAAAATTCAACCTTCCCCTAAGGCTGCCCACTTAACTATTACATATTATGTGGTGTTCTATTTTCTGTCATGCTAAAACCACGTTAATTCAAAATTCAGCAGATGGAGGCGCCTGGGTGGCTCAGTCTGTTAAGCATCTGCCTTCGGCTCAGGTCATGATCTCGGGGTCCTGGGATCAGCCCTGCATGGAGCTCCCAGCTCAGTGAGGAGTCTGCTTCTCCCTCTACCCCTTTCCCCTGCTTGAGCTCTCTCTCTCTCTCTCTCAAATAAATAAATAAATAAAACCTTAAAGAATTCAGCTAATGAAGAAGAATGACCTTGAAACATAGGGGCTTGCATTTTAGAATCACAGGCAGGGGAAGGATATTGTGATTTAGTCAAAAACACTGTTTCAGGTGGTTTTATATTTAAAATGTAAAATGGTAAACAGTGTTTAAGATTTTCAAGGCCAACCATATTGGCTTCACTGTTTTATTATCTTTAGGTTATTAATAAACATGACCGTGAACAGATAGGAGGGTATATTTGGGGGGAGGGGATTAAAGAAGCAACATGGGTCTGGAACTATACCTGCACCAAGGAGGTGTTTTATCAACAATCTGCCAGGAAATGGGTCTGGGGCATTAAGAACACATATGTAAATTCTGACCCTGTCTATAGGTAACCCATGATCTAAGAGAAGAGATAGGTATTTTTTTTTTTAAAGGATAGAATACAATGCAGTTAGTGCAAAGGTAGTCTATTGAAAAGGGTCAGTCAGGACTGCGTCCTAGAGGGTAAGGAGGACTTAGCCAGGTAGGGGGTGTCAGTATGAGGAGGGGACACTGTACAGACATGGGTTTTATCTTTCATGGAAAGTCACAACACATGATATTACCATTATTATTATTAATATTTGTACATCACTGAACAATAGGCAGTGAACAGATGGAAAATGTCAACTCTATCAAATCTTTGGTGGGAGAGATCTACATTTACCGAGAATCTATTAGACAGATACGCTTTTATGTGTTATCTGATTTAGTGCTCTGGATTGAATGAAGAAACGGAGGCTGATAGCAGTCCACAATCACATGGCTAGCACAGGGCAGAGTCATAGCCATGCTTCGTGGCCTCCAGTGCCATGTCATGCCTGCTCCTTTGGTCTGAGCGATTCACTAATACCTTAAGAGGGATAACTACACATTTAGGCAGAATGACAACTGGGCGAGTGTTCAAATCAATAGTTGGATGAAACTACGGTCAAAACCTGATACCACTATCATAGAATAAATTTCTGGGTGCAAAAATAAGCTTGAAACTGTACCAAAATTTTAATTATTTGTACTATGTTATTGTTTATTTTTTAATAGTCAGCTTTCAGAAATTTATATTACTATAGTAGAGAAATAATAATTTTTGGTACTGTCAGTTATTAGAATGCTTCAGGAGGTCCAGTCCTGAAAATTTATGATATTCAGCAAAATAGCACTTCCAGCTGAAGTTGGTGGAGGTCAAGAGTTTCAAAAAAATTATATCTGGCTGTTTTAGGTCCTACTAATGGTGATGTTGTCACCAAGTTATTAAACTTTCCTTCATGGATTCAAGTTACGAGTTATCATCTCTTCAGATCTTTTACTTAAATATTCAGTAGTGACGAAGCAATTTTATTGAAGGAATCTACAAACTGGAGCTCCATACCTGTTGGAAACTACTTTCTTGATACTATTTCAGAAGTAGGCTCCAGACTGTTGCACTCACTTACAGTTTTTATTTTGAAAGTTTATTTGGTTTAATATCATAAATGTTAGCACACAAGACAAATTTATAAAACTTGGAATTAGAAGATAATATCATCTTTATAATTTTTTCCCATGTTATTATTTTTTTAAAGATTTTATTTATTTATTTGACAGACAGAGATCACAAGTAGGCAGAGAGGCAGGCAGAGAGAGAGGAAGGGAAGCAGGCTCCCCGCCCAGCAGAGAGCCCGATGCGGGGCTCGATCCCAGTACCCTGGTATCATGACCTGAGCCGAAGGCAGTGGCTTTAACACACTGAGCCACCCAGGCGCCCCTCCCATGTTATTTTTTAAAATCATATAAACCTTTGCTGGTTCAAAAGGATATAGTTTCTTTGTAAAGGTATCTAATGAACTCTCTTGGTACTTATATTAACTAAGTCTTCAAAATTTCTTTTTAAAAAAATATTTATTTAATATGGGAGAGAGAGAGAGAGAGAGACAGAAGAATGTATGGGAGGGGTAAAGGGAGAGAGAAGGAGAATCCCAATCAGACTCTGCACTGAATGTGGCAGAACCTGATGTGGGGTCAATCTCATGACAGTGAGATCACGACCTGATCATGACCAAGAGTTGGAACTTAACCAACTGTGCCACCCAGGCACCCCCAAAATTTCTTAATTCAAAAGTTAGTGATGCATATTATTCAAGAGCTTTAATATGTAAAGTCACTTTTACAGTTATCAAGAATCATTGTAGCATTTTGTTTTTGGAATAGTAGGTGTACATTTATTTTTTTCTGCTGATGGATAGAAGTTCAATTCACGAAGCTCAAGCATTGCATGAAAAATGGTTACTTGTGTTGGAAAGTGGGTGTTCAACTATGAACAAAAATTTTGAATTATTTGCCTCACTTGTCTCACTGCTGTTGCTACCCTGACTGGATTTGATAGTACCCTACAATCACCAATGAGTTCCAGAGAAGATAGAACTGCCTGTGAATTTGACATTTGGCCATCTGGTCTCTCAAAGGCAATGGCCAGAACTGAGGTGAATGACAGATTCAGGCCTCCTTAGTGTGTTTCTGTTAACAGCCTTCCAAATTTCCTCTTAGTTGGAGAATAAGTGCAAGTGAAGCTCTCAAACACCCTTGGCTGTCAGATCACAAGCTCCACTCCAGACTCATCACACAGGTAATGGAGGCTTCTTGCTTTTCCTCTCCTTTTCTACCTGACCTCAGTCTTTTGATGATCAGAGGCTAAAAGCATCTTAGTCTCATATGAGGTTCTGTCTAATTCCATCTCTCATAGCCTTCCAATTTTGTGCTAATGTTGAACTGCTTAAAAAGTTTTTATTGAGAAGTTGTGTTTTTTTTTAATAAATACTTCTTACATGGTTTAGGAGATATTATTTTCAGCATAACTATTATGTTTATTATTCAATCATTGTACTCATTATGATATAAATTACATCACTGTACCATGCACACACACTTATACACATATATAGTCTAGAATATATAAACAATATTTTGGAATATATGGGTTAGTGTACATTCAGGATAAATATGCCTCCCTAAAACAGAACTCAGAATTTTAATGTTTATGGTTACCTTGTTCAGTCTTCTCTGGGCACCACAAAGCTGTAATACTCAGATTGATCCAGATAATAATATAAATATATGTGAAGGAGACGCTTACCAAAGACTGAATGAAGATGACCTAAGTACTTGTGTTTTTTTCCATCTTTTTTTCCCCAAGTTTCTAATTAAATTCAAGTTAGTTAACATAGAGTGTAATATTAATTTGAGGTGCAGAATTTAGTGATTCATCACTTACATGCGATACCCAGTGCTCATCACAAGTGCCCTCCTTAATCTCCATCCCTCATCTAGCCCATTCCCCGCCCACCTCCCTCTGTTAATCCTCAGTTTGTTCTCTATCCTTAAGAGTCAGCTTCCTGGTTTGCCTCTCTCTCTTTCTTCCTTTTTTTCCTGAGTACTTGTTGACAATAATTGAGCCCACACTCTGTGCTAACTTTGTACAATAAAATTACTAATCTACTCTTACTGCCTCATTTGCCATTTATGTTCTTATAGCCATCTGCCTCTTTAGCACAGATTCTTTTCCTAAGTTTCAGATCCATATATCCCCCTGCGTACTTGACATTTCCATTTGGATCTTCTCAGTCCTAAACTGAATTTGCCTTCCCCATCTCCCCTCCTCCTCTACCATCCTCCAAGAATGGCCCCCACTGAGTGGCCTAAGCCAGACCCCCTGGGCTTTGCTGTTTCCTTCCTCACCTCCATCCTTCCATCTTGTATTTATCTCCAAGTTCTGTACATTATTTTCTCTAATTACTTCTAGAATCTGTCTAACCTTCTCCATCCTGTTGGTTATCCTGGCATATGACACCCTTCATCTGAATACTATAACAGCCTCCTCTAGACTTTTCCACCCACATCCTTATGGATCATACAAATAACACAGAACCAGAAGTGTAACATTTAAGAAACTCAACCAAACATTTAGGATGTTGAACTGGCCAATATATATAGAGAGGCAATAAGCAATATCTGTCCTCAGGCCTTGTTGGGGAAGGTCTCACTTGAGCATCAGTTAAGATGG
This sequence comes from Mellivora capensis, assembly GCA_004024625.1. NCBI lineage: Eukaryota > Metazoa > Chordata > Mammalia > Carnivora > Mustelidae > Mellivora > Mellivora capensis. The sequence continues at coordinate 17,234 of PISX010021219.1, forward strand.
TGGTTGTCATGCCCTGGAGCCATATGCGCTTGATACACTTTCATTTCTTCCATCTCTGCTCCCCATCCTTCCTACTCCCCAGGGTTAGGGAAAAGTGGAGCTTTTTCACTGACCAACAAACCTTGGAATGACTATGTTTCAGGTACTCACTTTTTCCACATCCAGTTTTTATTGAAATTAACTTTACTTCTAAATTCAGCATCAGAACTAAGTTTTATTTGTGTCTGAATATACCTTTCCTTGATAATTGGTACTGATGTCAAGTAAAAATAGACTTTTTACCTAGTTGGTACCTCACCCAGACTACATAAACTGCTTATTAGGGTTACCAACCTATTTTGGTCCAATTTTCCACCAATGTATTTTTATCCGAGCTTATTGGTGTCCAAATACACTTTGACGTGGTAGGACAATATGGAAACCACGGCAGATAAATAATGACATTATACAGTTTAAAAAGTGCTTAAAATATTTTTAAACCACATAACAACAACAAAAATCACCTTTTTGTTACTCTGTCCAACCGTTGGTACCTGGGTGAATGGACATTTCAAGAATGATGGGGATTTGGAAAGAAACTTCCATTGTAGAAATCTAGTTAGTTATCATTAAAGTTATAATTATATGGCACTGTGCCAGGCACTATTCTAACTGCTTTACAGAGTTAATTCATTTACTCCACATACCAATTCTCTGAAACGGGTACTGTTATTCTCCTCATTTAGATGAGGAAACAGAGGACAGAGGTTTAGTACTTGTACAGGATCCCACCAGGCGAAAACGATGGAGCTAGCATCCCAGTGTAGACAGGCAGGCTCTGGAGTCTGAGCAGAACTTCACCACTCTGCTATCCTGCTGGATAATGGGCTTCTGGGCAAAGGGGGCCTAATGGTGTTTCCAGAACTCTTTATGTTCTGTACATTTTTGGTGTTACTAAAAGCCAGTATTCAAGCTTAATGTATTTTATTTTTCAAGGAAATATTAAGACTAGATTTTTCTGGAAGATTCATGTTTTGAATAATCTTGGTTCCGATATGTTCTATAAAATCAGAATTTAACTTTATGTTGAGAATTCAAGTCTTATCCAAAACTATTTACTATTTAAATCTAACTTTTATTTTTAAAGTCTTTCCAGAACTTTTATTTATCTCTTTTAATTGTTTCATGCTTAAAAGCACTTACCATTCCTTAACCACTAAGCCTGCCTATAATCAGTCAGTAAATTTAAGAAGGATTTTTTCCCCCAGGAATTAAAGCCCTGTAGCTCTCTGCCTTCTGTATTATGCTCTTACATTTCCAACCATCCATATATAACCCATCTTCCATCAGAAACAGCTCTCAGATGGAGTGGAACAAAGCATTCCCAAATTACAAATCTGTTAGAACTCATCAAGCACCTACTGAAGACTTAATAAATGCTTTGGGGCAGGAGGAAGGAAAACTGAACAACTATGACATTGTTTCTTCTTTGCCAGAACTAATAAGTCTATCTTTCCTTCCCATTCCCAGCTTTATGACCTTAGATCATGCCCTTTTTTCCAATTTACTGAACTAATAAAATACCTTAGAATATGATATTCTACCTCTGTCCATCTTTTCTCTAATTCACCAAATCATTACTTCATTAATGACAATTCTGATCATCTTACTCTATCACCAAAAATTCTTCCAGTGTTCCCCATCGTGCACACCAAACACACACACCCAGCAGTCAAGGCCTGCTATGACAAGCCCTGGTCTCAGGCGTCCAGTCCTGTCTCTGCTACTGCTTCTAGATTAGTCAAAATTCCTCTGTTTCTGACTCTGAGAGTGATGACGAGGGAAAGTGGGGACATGCTCAAATTGGATCCTGAATGTGGGTCAATGTATCTGTCAGAGGGTCATGAAAAATGTGGGCTTTTTTTTTTGTAATTCTTTTAATTTTTATTTATTTTTTAAATTTCTTTTCAGTGTTCCAGAATTCATTGTTTATGCACCACACCCAGTGCTCCATGCAATATGTGCCCTCCATAATACTACCAGGCTCACCCAACCTCCCACTCCCTGTCCCTTCAAAACCCTCAGATTGTTTTTCAGAGACCATAGTCTCTCATGGTTCATCTCTCCCTCCAATTTCCCTCAATTCCCTTCTCCTCTCCATCTCCTCATGTCCTCCATGTTATTTGTTATGCTTCACAAATAAGCAAAACCATATGATAATTGACTCTCTCTGCTTGACTTATTTCACTCAGCATAATCTCTTCCAGTTCTGTCCATGTTGCTACAAAAGTTGGGTATTCATCCTTTCTGATGGAGGCATAATACTCCATAGTGTATATGGACCACATCTTCCGTATCCATTTGTCCATTAAAGGGCATCTTGGTTCTTTCCACAGTTTGGTGACTGTGGCCATTGCTGCTATGAACCAATAATGTAGGTTTTTAGAACATCTCTCTAAGAGCATTTTCTACTCAATAGCAGGTCATTAACTCTTCAGGTGTTCTCATATAACAAGTTAGGAATGAAGTGATTAAAAAAAAAGTTCTAATCTTTCTCTAAATGTTTTCTGGTTTCCCTAGAAGAAGAAGAATTGTTGCTCTAATGCGAAGAACCTGTGACCAAATAGCCCATGGAAGGCACCCATTTGAAAGGTTGGTCTTGGATCTTTTCCTAAAGAGATGTTTTTGCAAGCCTTCAGAGAGAAGAACAAGAAATAAGTCAAATGTGTGTTACGCTATGTGGGAAGGAGGGCAGTGTTTCTGCAGAGAGGGAGGGCCCTGATTTTAGACTGCTTTGTGTGCAACATGGATCTGCCATTTTCTAGCAGGAAAAACCCTTTCCTTATTTGTGGATTGAGCATAGTCTTACTTCCTATGCTTGTTGAGTGGCTCCAACAAGATAACCCAAGCAAAGCCTGCAGACCAGGGCCTGGCACATAGAAAGTGCTCAACAATTAGCTCAGGAGAAGTTAATAACTGAAGAGGACAGTCTCTGGTAGTCCTCACAATTGTGTGGGGTCAGAGGAAGTATTTGTTGTTTTTTTTTTTTTTGTATTGATGGGAAAACCAATCTCAGAGACTCATAGACTACATAACTCCCCCAAAGCTGTGCTGCTAGTACATGGTAGAATGTTACTTCTCAGTTGTCTCTGAATTTAAAGCCCATGCTTATTTTTCTTCCCTGAGCTGCCTTCTGGTATTGACCCATTCTTGGACCTGGAGTAATCACCATTTCATACAAAGCTTCTACCCTGCTTAGAATTTTGTCAGAAAACTTAAGTGATAGTTTTACACATGAACACATTTTATTTTATCAATAAGCTAGCTTAATTTATGCTCTTGAAGGAAAAGCCTATCACAGTGTACTTATTACAGAGGACTTTTAGGAATCCCAATACTTATATTGTTGTTGGGGGCCCAATTACCCTCCAGCAAGTCAGTTCTCTAATTTGGGACAGTAAGTCCATGGCCATTGTTTCAACTCAATTTTAACAAACATGTAAGGCCTTCCAGTCTGTATTCTTGCTGTCCACTGGTCTTACTCTTTTATTCTGATTGGTATTTATTCTGGTCTGAAGTTTTGGTTCATCTGTTTGACTTTATATTCTTGAAAAGTGTTGAATCTTTCATAGAATAAGATCATGCAGAAATAAATCAATAAATCATAACAAAGTCACAGACCAGAGTTAGGAAAGCATTCAGTCTTTGGTGCATGGGTCATTTACTTAGAAATCTGTCATTTATCTAGAAATCTATGAAACATCAAAAGAAAGCCTTGGGATTCCTACTTACAAAGACCATTCTCATGTGTCAAAGTAAAGTTTTTGTGAAAGTAGAAGAAAGCTTTATGTCTTGTGAAAATGCAGAGAAGGAAAGTACTCTCCATGCTCCGAGGCCTGGGTCATTGGGCTTGCTGAGGTGCAGACCAACCTTCCCTGTGAGTGGTGGGCACCAGAGTTCGCAGGCGGCTCTCCCTCCCAATTTCATCCACAGTGACCACAAACCTCAAGCGTTCGCCACAAACTGCATTCCCACCATGAGCACTGGAGTCACTTTTGAGGTCTGGTAGGAATGAATTCATTGGGTGACAGGAGGTTGCATTGCAAGGCAGGCCTGTGACCAGGGTCCAGCAGGGAAAGAATGAGGAGGGAATGACAGCAGGAGGTGGTAGAGTCCTTCCATGTCACGTTGGTGCTTTGACCAATGTGATGGAGGATGGCGGCAGCCAAAGAGGTGACATTCTGCAGAGGACAAAGGCATGTGAGCCAGTCACACTGGCGCTGTTGGATACCGTTTTGGTTGGAATTGCTTGATGCAACCTTTCTCTGGGCCCACCTCCAGATGGTCACTTGGGCTGGTTGCCTTCCTTTCCTTGGTCCCTCCAGCTCCAGTTAGCCACAGAAATTCACCTTGGTTGCACTGCAGGTCGGGGAAGAGCTGTTTTAAGTCCATGGGATGTGGGTACTTCCTAGTTTACTTTTTTCCTTTTTTTTTTCAAATTAAAATGTAAGCTTAAGATATTAACTCTGAGTGCAGCCTCATTTGAGAAGATTTTTTTTTTTGAGGAGATTTTTAAAAAATCATATTTTATAGTATTTCCTGCCAGGATAAGATGGGGGTTTTGGCAAAGTCTGTCAGGAGTAAAACCAACTTTGTGATAATATTGATTTTTAAAATCTGGTGGTTGAAGATTATTCCTGTGGAAAAAGAATGACTTCCAGGCCCTATGAATAAGGCAGGATCCACAATGTAAATTGAGGCATATAAATCTCCTGCAATTTGTTAGAGGTTTTTTGATGCATTGAGGAAACACTAAAACTCAACCCAGTGGCATTTCTCTTTGCGTTTCCATTCCATCTTCTGCCAACCTGTGAAATAAAAATTGAGGATACATCCTCAGATCCATAGGAGTGGATGTAGGGCTGCAAACTATGTGGGCCCTTGTCACACATAGTCATAATGCAAATGAAAATGTTCCCACGCCCGCTTCTTGATGTCACCTTGATGTGGGTCAAGCTGACAGGACGGACAGTGTGGCAGAAAGCTCTGGAGCTGGCTAGGCTTCACATGAAACAAAGCGGCCTTGTCCTTCGATCTTGCAAATAGTACGAAAATATCTTGCATACACTGAAAAAATAAAAACCCAACCCAACTCTGGTAAGCAGTGGAATCCTGCAAGGGGTTTCTTTTTTTTCCTTCTCACACGCACACATGCATTATAAAAAATCATGTGTGGTTTTCCTAAGGGGCACAACCAACTAATTACAATTTTAAAAGCCCTGCTGAATTAACAAGAGTCATATTTTGTTTGCTTTGCAGGAAAACTGCTGCGGTTGCTGCTGCGTTGGGAAGATTTTTGGAAAAATCAGCAGTTCTGATGCCTTGACCCCAATGATGATGGGTGGCTATGGGGGCTGGGGGTGACGTTGCATTTGAACTTGGAGCACCCAGTTCAGGGGGTGCCTACTGCTGTGGTTCTGGGGGTATAGACAAGCCCCATGCCCCTTTCCTCACATCCCCACACCCCACGGTAGGACACAATTGGGAAGATGTTTCCTTGATATCTTGAGTTTTCAATGTTTATTTTTTTATTTTAGTCACTGGGATAAGGGGTACATGATTTCTGCTCTTTCTCAGCTTACTAGAAAAGACTGGAGATTTATTGGAGACATTTAAACCTGGAGGATACCTTGAGAGGGAGAAAACTGCTTCCTTAAGCTATGCAGTCCCTAAGCTATGCCTTTCAAAGGGGTGATCATATCACCAGAAGAAAATTATGTCTTTTGCACCTTTGAACACTTGGTTTCTCAGATTTTGTTATTTTAATTTGGTCTGAAATCAGGTGAATCCAAATGATAAATAATTTGCTTTCTGGAATTTGAGCTGTCTCTGAATCCCTAGGCAAGAGGCATCAGACATTGTATTTTCCGTTTATTCTGAACTTTTCTCCCAGTTCATTGGTTTCTTCCAAATAGCAATTCTACTTTCAAATGAGTGGCATGCATTTCACAAGGCACTCTCTGCTCTCTTCTGACTGAGCATTCATGAGATGAAATGCACTAGTTTTCACTACTGGAGCAAGAGGTGTTTGCTTATGGCTAGTGTTTGGAATTTGGAATAATGGTAACAGTCACAAGAACTTTCCTCATGCTGCTGTTGTCAACGAGAGATGGGTCATGACCATCCCAAGGAAGGATGGCACTTTGCTTCCAGTGTTGAAATTACTTTGACAATAACGCTCAGGTTTCTGGTTAAATTCCAACATTTCTGAAGCCCAATGATCTCACCTACACAGAGTCTCACATGGCTCAGTGGTTGTGAAGAAAGAACACTCAAAAATCAGAGGTGAGGGAAACACTCCTGCTCAACTCTTTGGATATGAGAATGATTCCAGTTGGAAGCTTCTTCTTGTTCCTGAGCTCATGTGCCATCTCATTACAGATTTTTAATAATGGAAGTGAGCCCTACCATATATAGCACAGAAAGGCAAGGGCCTCTCAAGAGTGAAACATATGTGTCATTTCCTTATGAAGAAGAGGCTGTGCAGAGCCACACGAAACTCCTATCACACATCTAGCATCATCATGCTCACCATTCAGCTTCTTAAGCTGTCCTCCTAGTTCCTATTTCCAAATAACTCCTGTGTTGAGAACAGCTATAAGAATGCGTTTTTAGCTGTAAATGGTTCTAGGCTCCAATAGACACCATACACCCTAGCAATGGCTGTGTTAGTGAGGGCAGTTTTACCTGGCATTGGCTTTTCTCCATTATTGCTTGTATCCACCCAGTGGATCCTTCTAGCATGCCCGTGAATAACTGTATGTGTAATGTTCTTATTCTCATGTGCAAGGTAAAGGGGAGGTAGAGACAGAAGAAAATGTCTAATTTAGTGAAGACCACATGCCAATTTAGTGGTCATGCTAGCTATAAAATTGACTCCTTTCTAGCTTTGCTCTTGCATTTATGATGTATTTCTTTTTTCCTTTGGCCTATGCATTTATTCAAGGTTGGTTTTCTCCTGCTCCTGTTATGCGACTATGCTTAAAATGTTTAATTTGGTTTCCTTAAAAAAATACAAAAAAAAAAAAACCCACAACAAAGCCCCGTGACTGAAGTGTTATATTACTCTGCTATCTTTAGCTGATGGTATTCATCGAGTCTGGAAAAATACAAGCCAGTGCGTGCATTAATACTCAGACCGCAGAGAGCTGGCATCCTCTCAAATGCTAAATAAGATGCAAGGGTCTGATTTGAAACCCCTCACGGAAGGGCGTTTTCTGTCCTGTAGGGTGGAATCTACCAGATAGAGCCTGTAGTCTTTTGCATCCAGGTCCCATTCTGACTCACCTTGGCAGAGAAACTTTCACCAGACCCCAACACATGGGAGAGGCAGCTTAAGCCAACTGAAGGAATGATTTCTTTGTCAAATGAATCCACTAAGGACCCTGCAGTCAGTGGGTGTAATTTTTTTAAAAAAAGAGGTTTAGAAAGGAGACTCTACTTTAAAAAAAGGATCCCCTTTGAATTCGGAGTTTAATTTCCACATTTGGATGGGGAGGCCCCCCCATGCCAGTAGGGTGCCTTTTATGCGAGAGGATGGTCTGCACTGCAGAGTTGATGATTACAGTCTCGAGTTACAGCGAAATGGGAGAATTTCGGTCTCCTGCTCATCCGTTCCCTCCCTCCACACCCAGTGTGGCTGCTCCTGCAAGAACTGGTAACTTGGTAGATTGCCACTCTGATGGGAAAGGGGGCTTTGCACAGCGGAGAAATCAAACCAGATGCAAGCATGGACCAGAGAAGCTGAGTCTGGCAAGACTGGGGCTATTGTGATCAATTTTTCCAAGAAATCATTAGGATTTGATAGCCTGATTTGCTCCTCCGCCCTCCTAATGGACGTTATGGCTTCAGTCGCTTGCATCAGGCAGTAGCCATTTCTTTGGAAAAAGGCAGAAATTCAGCACGGATGTGGCACTTCCCACTGCCTGGAGAGAAATAAACCTCATAAAGAATTCAAGAAAAAGCATGCCCTCATTTGTCATTTGTAAGATACCAACACTTCCCCAGAACCGGTTGCTATTTAAAAATCAGGGAGAAAAGAGCTTGTGCCCCTGTCCGTGCCATAAAAACATCTGAAATTGGATTCTCACCTGAACTACCTTGGGGAAAGATTTCTAAGTTGAAATGGGGTAATTCTCATGTTTGTTTTTAGTCTGACTTGGTATTATTTTGCTTTCTTTCCTCAAAAATGTAAATAGGCATGTTGCTATTGTTGTGGCTTACTTTGATGTGAATGTGTTTTGAAGGATGTGTGAGTTATGACATTTTCACCATTTTTATGGAAATTAGCATAGCAAAATTTTTTCTTGTTTTAAAATCAAAATATGAATTTGATATCGGGAAATGAGGGTCTTATTCTTTATTTCATTCCTTTTTTTCTTCCTTCTGCTCCCACTATCCTTACTCTAGGCATAAGTCAAATGGTGCAGGTTGCATACATGTACTAGTTCAGTTTGGATGATGGGCCAGTTTTGATGAGGAAACCTCATTTGGAAAGTCCATCTGTGTGAATGTGACAAGAGGGCAAGGCAGGTGTCTGTTCTTGCCAATTTCAGCGTGGGTGTAGGCTGTGCCCTCGCTGTGGTTCACTTCTCAAAAGCCATGATGCTTCCTACCTTGCTTTTGCTTTATCTTTTTGCTTTTTTTCCTTCTTTCTCTTTCTTCAGTTAGAATCAAAGTCCATCTTCTTATCCATCACAGTGCTCCCCTAAAGCCTTTTTGAGATAAAAATGATATTTCCAAAAGTCAAGTTGCTTGCTGTCCTAAAGGAAACTTGAAGCTGGACTATTAGATGATTAGATGTTTGAGTCCTGGATGAAGGTGACTTCCTTGTCTAGCATGAAGTCAATGGTTTCTCCCACTAGAAGTCCTACATATGTCTCCGAGCTCCATTTTAGCCAGGTGTGCTTTCTGTAAGTAATCTTGATGTGGGTAGTTTCACCTTCCATGAAGGCTTATAACTCAACTACTACTTATTCGAAAGAGCAGAAAACATGAATACCTGAGTGTTCCTGTCTTGAATTGTATGTATTTTGTAGTTGTCCCAGCCGATGGATGTCAGTGAGTCCTTTCGATGAGGTTTAGTAGTGTAGATAAGAAATAAAAATGGATTTGTAATGTGGTGATTGCACATGTCATGTATATATTTTTTATTTCTGAACATAGTTTCATTCAGCTGTATTTCTTTGCCTTACAAAGATGTACAACAGTCATATATATGTATTATATTGAAGAATAAACATGGACCTTATTTATCCTTTGGTTAATGAGTTAAATTATTCAAAGTGGACTTGGTAATTGCAATAAAAACTCTGTCCTTCATGATAAGTTCTGATATGTTAAAAATCCCATGGCATTTAGAACCCAATACCTTAAGAATAAGGTTTTTTTTTTTAAAGATTTTATTTATTTATCAGAGAGAGAGAGAGAGAGAGAGACAGAAAGAGCATGAGCAGGGACAGGGGCAGAGGGATAAGCGGACTCTCCACTGAGAAGGGAGACTGACCCCAGGACCCTGAGATCATGAACTGAGCCAAAAGCAGACACTTAGCTTACCGAGCCACCCAGTCGCCCCAGAACCTCATACCTTAAAAAAAATGATGCCACACTACTTATTTGGGGTTCCAGAACCATTCATTTTTGGCCGGGCCCAAGGTGGAAAAATGACTCTCCCACTTGAAAACAATGGTGGTTGAGATGTACCCACACAGATTTAGGATTTTTTCCCTATAAATTTCTATTAATAGAAAACATGGGCTGAGGTATATGTAAAGTGTCTAGTGCCAGAAGAGTGTTTAATAAATTATTAAGGCACTTAGCAATTCAATCTCTTTAAATATATCTTCGTGATTATTCCTCAGACAGATGTCTGTAACGTGTCTGCTTCAGAAAATTTGTTACTGAAATATTTCAGTATATAATGGCTCCCCGTTGTCAGCTGCCACATCACTTTCCGGGGTCGGCATTGTCTGGAAATGCTGCAGGGATGCCTCAGCTCCCAGCACGCATGCGTGCTTGAAGATAATATGCTTTCTGTGCCAACAGTCACATGTTAGCCCGGCAGTGACTGGCACTGACTCAATGTCAACAAACCCCCTCAACTCCCACCTGGCTTGAGATAGCCCTACCAAATTTTCTATTGTCTCACACAAAGGGATCCTAACCCTCTCATTGAAACTCCGGTTGTTTCCAACTTGGACCACTAGGTGAAGCATTCTGACTTCTTCCCCAAAGTGAGGAAACCTCATGGATCATCTGTGATATTGTGATATTTTAAAAACTATGTATTTGGTATCATCCCTGGTTCCTAGTGCAGAGCTTCCAAACACTTAGAATTTCCTTAGTGATAGGGGTGAGAGGAGTACCTTTTGTTCTCCGTGATCAGCTCCTTCCAACCATTCCTGAGTTTATGCCACTGAGCAGACTCTTGGAGGATGGGGTTGGTTGCCTGAGGAAGCAACCATGTGATTAGAAGGTTGGAATTTTCAGCCTCACCCCTTCACCTGCAGGGAGGGGAAAGGAGATGGGGATTGACTTAATCACCCACGGCCCATGATTTTATCTGTCATGCCTATGTAATGGAACCTCTATAAAAACTCCACACAAAGAGGTTTAGAGAGTTCTGGGCTGATGAACAAGAACACCTCCTTGTGCCAGGAGAGTGACTTACCTCAAACTCTACAGGGACGGAAGTTCCTGTGCTTAGGATGCTTCTAGACCTGGCCCTATGTACCTTCTCATCTGGCTATTCATTTGTATCCTTTATTATGTGCTTTATAATGAAGTAGTAATAGTGAGTAAAGTTTTCCTCTGGATTCTGTGAGCCATGGTAGCAAATTGTTGAGCCTTAGGAAGGAGTCATGGGAAGCCTCAATGTATAGTCATGTCAGACAGAAGTGTGGGTAACCTGGGGACCCACCGTTGTGATTGGTGTCAAAGTAGGGGCAGTCTTGTGGGAATGAGCTTTCAACTTGTGAGGTCTGTGAGAACTGCAAGTTCTTCATGCCAGAATTGTTTAATACAAGGGAAAACCCCACACAGTCAGTGTCAGAAATGTCATGAGAAACAGTTTTCCTTTATCCTCCAATACTGGCACAATATAGGTCCCAATGGACAGCTCCCCTCTTCAGCGTAGAGGTTCAGGTCCTGGGACTCAGAGATAAGAGCCAAGCATCTTGCCGCCCTTCTCCTTGCTCTGTCCTGAAGTAAAGTGAGTGGGGCAATCTCCCTCAATACCCCTACAAAGGGAGGACGCTGCAACCCACTTTGTCACTTCCTCCGACCACTCCTTGCTCTGAAAGGGGACACCAACCCCACCTCATGATCCACACCCATCAGGAAGATAAGCAGGTCCCGATGCTCCTCCTTCAGTAACTTACTTTGGCTGCTTCTCATATTGGGCTTCTCCGGGTGCTTGTAACTTATGTTCCCCAGACGTTGCTGTGGGTACAAATAGGGTCTCGTAAAAGGTACTAATCTGTATTTGGTTGGCTCGTGGCCTCACCTGCAGAGCTGAGGGCTTCTGAGCCTCTTCCAAGCTCACCCAGTTATTTTTGGAGATTTCCAAAGGCTTCATACACGAGTTTAGGAGCCAGCACGTCAAGCAGAGAAGTTTCTCCTGGCAGGACACCATCCGAGGGCACCTCCTTGCTGCTGCTTCAGCCCACCCTGAAACAGCTGCCCCTGCCAAACCCACCTCCTCGCTTCCTTCAAGAGGCCAGCACTCTAAGATGTTGTTTCTGGAGTCCCCATCACACTAACACTATGTGCCCAGTGTCATGAAAGTGCCGAGAATACTCACTCCCCTGTCAGTCTCATTCTTGGTGCTGGGAGAGACTGAAGCCACCACAACTCCTGGGATCTTCTTGGGAGCTGTTAGAAGCTTCCAAGAGGTAGAAATAAGTGAAGGCTGAAGTCTCCCACCTGAGCCAGCTCCTCAGTGGTTCCTCAACCTTGCTCCTGCCTAGGGAAGTTTGAAAATTCAAAGGCCCCTTTCCTCTCTGTGCTCTCTTTGCCCATTTTAGTTCAAGCTGGTGGTGCACCTGGTGACATGAATCTTTTAAAAACTTTATAGGTCGCCTGTGAATTTTATTGGGATCAACTCTATTAGAAAAGACCACCCCCACAGATCTCTTCGAGATACACTTTTCTCTACCTTAGACTTCTGCTGAGCCTATTGAGGGACTTAGAAGCCCTATTATTTGACTGAATGATTCCATGTTGTATTTTCTTGGATATTTCAGAGGTCTTTAAAACAATTTGAAACTCTTGGCTTCACGATTGGATCATTTTTTCTTCAGAGTGCCCTGGATTTGATCTTTACCTGGTAGCCATTTCTTTTGTTTTCTTTTTTTAAGATTATATATATTTTTTAAGAAATGTGCATGCCCAGTGTGGGGCTTGAACTCACAACCCCAGGGACCCCAGCCATTTCTTAGTTGTACTATCATTTGTTATCTGGCTGGAATTTTTAACTCCCTCTTTGTGTAGAATTCCTTCTTTTAGTTTACCTCTCTTTTCTCCCATTTTATTATAAGCAGCAAGAAGAAACCAAGAAGTACTGTCAACAGTATCTGGAAATCTCCTTAGCTAGATCACAAAGTTCATTGGTAAATTTTCTACTTTCCTTCCTATCAAATGACAGTGCTAAATTTCAGCCCCTATATTACAAAGATCATTTTCCTGCAGTTTCAGTTAACGTTTTATTCACTCTCTTCGTCAAACCATCACTCACAGCCTCCTCAAAGATTATTAGGATTTCATGAAACACTCTTCCAAGCTCTTCAAGGTTTCAAATACACCTCCCTCACCCAAGTCTTCCCAGATTCTTCCCACAGCCTGTTTCCAAAGCCTCTCCCACCTTACAGGTATTTCTTACGGCACTGCCCTACTGCATCTGATGGCAACCACACAATAGGCTTGTTTGTAATTCTGCAACTTCATACAGCCCCTTCTCTCTCTCTGAAATGTTTGTTTTTAATGTTGTCTACCTGATAAGCACCCCAATCCAACTATCCTTCCCCCTCTGGGGCAACATCCTTATCACATCCTCTATGTTTCTCATGGGGATTGTTACATTATTTCCAACCTTCTGCTTTTCTGGTCTGGATTCCCTCTTCCTGTAAGCTCCTTGAGTATAGGACTTGGGTCTTATTTTTGTCATAGTTATTCTTTTCTTTGTAAGTTTCAACAGAGATACCCTTTGAATGCATGAATCCTCATTTTGCTGGATTTGGGAGAATGTTTCAACAATATTAGCAAGACTTATTGAATTAACTTTTAAAAATATTTGTTTTTCTTTTGGTTTAGACCTCCTTTTTTTTTTCTTTCCATGTGTCATCAAGTGATTAATGGCAAAAGTATAGAATATTATGAATAAGTAAGAGTTTATTTTCCATGTGTATTCATAATTTTAAAAATTTCCTTCATAATATGCTTAAAATATGCCAACTCGAGAGAAAACAATTCAACAAGGATATTCATAATTCTTGCTAATTAATGTCTGAACTTTTTTCCCCTCAATTACTTCACACACCTGTTCACTGTAAATTTCGTGAGCAATTTTTATACCATGTTAATGTTGCCCAGAATTTGGACGCACACCTGAGGTTTTCTGTATTTTAATTATTTTCAAATTAATTTTAATATTCTGAATGATTTCAAACTTACCCATATGTTTAATAAAATTGAACTTTACATTTCAAAAATTATGAAGTTTTCCCAAGGTTTCAAAAGACAATATATGGTCTACTTTTATAAATACTTTAAAATAGTTTTTAAAAAATCCTTTTACCAAAAAGCTTCCTTTTTGTCCCATATCTCATCATGCAAAATTAACTTGGCAGCTTTTGTGGTGTGCAGTACCTCACAGCTTTCCAAAGTGAAACATGTTTTCACTCCTCTGCCAAGCTTGCCTTCCAAGTTGCCTATAATCAGATCCCATGGCCCTGCTCAGTTTTTCTGCAATAGCTTTCACTTTCCTTACCTCCCTCTTAGCAGTCCTTTTGCTTCAGCTTGTGCTATCTTACAGATTTGGGTAACAACCAGATGTTTCTTAAGGCATCGAATATTTTATGTTAAGGTACTTTACAACACATTACTAATAGCATAAAGAGAACAAATCAGATAATAATTGTTTCTGGTATGGGAATCCACTGGGACTTGTGATTTTCAAAATAATACCCTTCAACGTATACGATAAGAGGAGATCTTGTTTGTATCAGCAAAATGAAGTTTCCGTTTTCTCCTACTCAGCTGTGAACAGTGTTTACTGTTCAGCATTTATATAGTGGTTTATATTCCATATAACTTAATAGCCATTTTTATTAGTTATTGGTAGTTATTATGTGGTATTGGTATCCTGCAGAGACAGCTAGAGAAAAAAAATTAGGCTTAGATGGGTATATACAGCACATGGACTTTCTGACTTAAAAAACAGTCTATTGTTTTTTGCATGAGCATATACACACATATACACATATTCCCAGACTTATGAACAGATGTACAATTGTAAGAATAATGGAAAAATCAAATTAAGATCAAATAGAAACTCATTTAGTCAATATAAACTTAACTTAGAAGATCAAAATCCTGGGGCACCTGGGTGGCTCAGTCGTTTAAGTGTCTGCCTTCGGCTCAGGTCATGATCCCAGAGTCCTGGGATCAAGCCCCGCATTGGGATCCCTGCTCTGTGGGAAGCCTGCTTCTCCCTCTCCCACTCCCTCTGCTGTGTTCCCTCTCTCGTTGTGTTTCTGTCAAATAAATAGATAAAATCTTTAAAATAATAAAAGGAAGACCAAAATCCTAGGCCAATATTTGCCCATTCACCATTTCCAGTTTCTCTTGGAAACAAACAAAATGGGCAGATAACAATGATAACTACCTGGAAATGGTGGGATACATAAAGTAAGGAGGATTTGAAGATACTTACTTTAGAAACATGCCTAAAATATACATTTAAATGACTGTTGTACTCAAAATAGTCATCTTCTTTGGCTAAACATTTATTCCAATCTCTTTTTTTTTTTTAAATTTCATGCATGTTTGGAATTCCTCTTCAGGAATTGCCCACTGTCTTGTTTGGAAAATGCCTTCATCAGATCAGTATCAGTTCTTTAGGCCAACAGTGGGATTGTTGAGTCTCACCACTCACTTTATGCACTAATGTGGCATCAAATGACTTCTGTTTTCAAAAATTACGTAAAATCTTTAGAGACTTGCTATCATTGAATTTTTTTTTTTAAAACTACAATGGATACCCTAAAAATTATTCCTTAAAAGTCCTAAAATGATTTTGAGATGTGTTGGTACAATTGAATAGATGTAACTTTCAAGTTACTTCCATGATGGTGATCACATACATCTCTAATATAAATGTTAACAGTCATATAAATTGGGTATGAGTGCTGCTTTCCCTGCATCCCCTAAGTTTTGATATGTTGTGTTTTAATTTCATTCATCTGAAAGTATTTTCTAATTTTACTTATGACTTCTTCTTGACTTACTGGTTATTTAGGAGTGTGTTTCTTAATTTCCACATATTTGTGAGTTTCCTTTCATTACTGGTTTCTAACTTGGGATCAGAGAACATACTCTGTATAATTTAACTTCTTACAAAGCTACTGAGGCCTTCTTTTATGACCTAATCTATGATCATACTGGAGAATGTTCTTCATGCATTTGAGAATAAAGTATATTCTGCTAAGGTTGGGTGTGAAGCAAAGCAAAGACTGGACTTGGGTCCCCTCAATTCTAATTGCAAAATCCAGCATTCCTTGGCTGTCTCCATAAAAAGAAAAGCTAAACCTCGGTGCCTCTTAAATAGTATATGTTGCAGGAATGCAGAAGCAGGAGGGACTTAGAAAGGAAGAACTCAGCTACGAAGGCTGGAGAAGACAGGACCAAACCTCTCTCTGTGCCAGGGTAGACCCCAGCACTGACCTTTCACCAACATGTCCTCTCACTGTAATACTAAAAATCACACCCAAGGGTGGAGGTTAACATTCCAGTTAGACATGCAATACATGAAGAAGCATGACCTTTAAGTGCACAGGAGCCAAGAAATCTCTACCTCTACATGCTTAAATGTCACCCTTTTTCCACTTGGGCCTCTTTAAAGCTCTCCTGCACCTCTCCTCGGGGCCAGCCTGAAGGACTTTTCCTCTGTGCTGTCTCCCTTGTGCTTGAGCATAAACCGCAATAAAGCCTCGCCTGGAACTCCTGTTTGGCATCTTGTCAATTTCCATTGTTTAGAGAGCCCAAGGGCCCAGTTCAGTACAGGTGTTCTATACACATTTGTTCGGTGTAGTTGGTTCACACATTCTCAATTCTTCTCTTTCCATGTTGATCTACTGTCTAGTTGTTCAATTCATTAATAAAAATAGGATATTGAGCTTTCCAACTGTTACAATGAATTATCTATTTCTCCTTTCGACTCTCTAAGTTTATGCTTCACCCATTTTGGAGCTCTCTTGTTAGGCACATATGTTTGTAATTTTTGACTTCCTGATCAATTGTCTCTTTTGCAATTTAAATAGCATCCTTCTTTGTTTCTAGTAGTAATTTTTTTTCTCATTTATCAGAATTTTATTTTTTTTAATTTTTTTTATCATAAATTTTTTTTTTATTTCTTTTCAGCGTAACAGAGTTCATAGTTTTACACCACACCCAGTGCTCCATGCAATGCGTGCCCTCCACAATACCCACCACCTGGCTCCCCCAACCTCCCACCCCCCGCCCCTTCAAAACCCTCAGGTTGTTTTTCAGAGTCCATAGTCTCTCATGGTTCATCTCCCTCCCAATTTCCCTCAACTCCCTTCTCCTCTCCATCTCCCCATG